>LPNX010666000.1:155022-251594 GCA_001517045.1 Pseudotsuga menziesii
CACAAACCCCCCTCCCACCATGTTATCTCTCCATCTCCCACACACAAGCCCCCCTACTCCTCCTACAACCATACTCCTCCTACAACCATTAACTGCCCTTCTATCTATATCACACACATAGTCTATCTCTAACCGGGTTACTACACACCTCTCTTACTCTCTCTCTCCTACTCAAGATACCCTCATACCACACCTCTCTCTCCACAAAAACTCCTTAATATCCTCCTCTCTCTTCATTTCCCTCCTCACACCCCCCTCTCTCTTTCACCCTACCCTAAAGCCGAACCCCTACCCCTCTCTCTCTTTTACAATATACTTGTTATGGGCTATGGTTTATATAATTTAATGTTTCCCAGGAATAAGGGTACAAATTATTAAGGTTAGTGGTTATAGGATTCATTTAAGAAATATAAGGGCTATGGGTCACATAAGTTTACAATTAAGAAATAGGAGTTATATGCCAATGGATTTAGAGATAAAGGTGTCAAAGTTCATAAAGAATATGTTATATAACAATTTTGAGTTACATTAGTTAGGGATTAAGGTTATAAAGATTAAGATATATACATTTTATATATTTCATGTTAAGGATTAAAAGTTTAAAATGAAGGAGGGTGTTATATATATATATATAAGGATTAAAAGTTTAAAATGAAGGAGGGTGATATATATATATATATATATATATATATATATATATATATATATATGGGATTTAAGAATTAGGAAAAGGGATTATATGAATGTTAGGAATATGAGATATATATTAGTTTGGGATTATAGATATTTTTTAGAATATAATGGTGTAAGATTACATGAGATAGGGTTCATAAGGTTTATAAAGTAATTCATGTGTTATAAGGATAATGTGTTAAAGGTGATCTTGGAAAAATTATAAATATAAAATGTGTATATATTAAGTTAGATGATAATATTAACATGATTTAGACATTTCCACATGTAATAATAAGAGTTAAGAATATCTTAGGGGTATGATGAAATATCGTTAATTATGATCATCTTAAAGAGCGGTCAAAACGTCGACGCCCATCAACGACGAGAACGCATTTCGAGAAGTCAACAAATTTAAAAAGTTGTGAACCATAGCATATGGCGAATGGTCTAAGGCTTTTAATAGACAAATTTAAGAAAATCCAAATGGCCTTGGCCTTTGACCTTTATAGGGAATGAGAGCGGGAGCGTAAATCTTTTAGCTTAAAATCCTTAACAAATTGACAAATACAACTTAACAAAATCCAAAGACCGCTTAACAAAATCCAAAGACCGTTGATAGAGCATGGCTTTCACTGTTGATAGAAAATGACCATGGTTTAAATCTTTTATGGGCGTTGAGTGCATATCTAAAGACCAAAATGTGTTCAGTAATCGATTTAAATTCCACGTGGCAGAACCATAGACATTCCTAGAAGGCTTAAACCCGAGCCTCGATACACCACTACATTACACATTATTCATGGTTTAAACCCGAGCCTCGATAGACCATACATCCCACATTATTCATGTTTAATTTCAGTGTGTTTAATTTCAGTGGCTATGTTACTGGTTGCTAAATAGAGAACAAAAATATATAAAATAATAATAATAAAAAGTAAACAAAAATTGTGACGATGGGTGAAACGGAAATCCCGGGGTTATGGGTAACGATATTTTGATATACATATATCAAAAATACTTGGTGCACGTCAATATTTGCTTAAAATATTGAACTTTATATCTTTTGTCAGTTATCCTTGCAATATTAAACTTTATATCTCTTGTTTTATGTGATTTATATCTTTTGTTTTATGTGATTTTTATAGGAGTTTATAAAAATGTAATGAATAAAAAAAGAACTTAACAATATTTACAAGAAATTCCAACCATTTAGTATTTATAATTAAAAAAATATTTATAATAAAAATTAGCCACGTGTAACAATAGACACGTGTCCCGTTGAACTCATTGCGGTTCCAGAATAATGGTGGTCCTTTTCTTTGATTGGATGACAGAGGGATGACGAAAATGCTAGCAAGTTTTTCCACAGGTGAGTTGTTTGATTTTCCATCAAAGAACACCATTGCAGGTGATTTTACTGCAATGAATTTACAGTCAGTGTTTTCTCCAGCATCAAACTTTTACCATACTAAGATGACACATAGCAAAATGCAAGAAATTGACACGCGATACTCGATAGGAATTCCAAGAAATTGGCATCAATTGTCTATTCACCAGATCCACATGGTATCTTGCGAACTGGTCAACGCAAAAAATTGCGTTGAGGACACGAGGGCTCACCTTCTCTTACAAGCATCTCCAATCCAACATTGCAATTTGCAATGACATCGGACAAGTGGCAATTTGTAATGACATCGGAGAAATCTCCAATCATCGGAGAAATCTCCAATTTGTGGCAATTTGTAATGACATCGGAGAAATCTCCAATCGGACAAGTGGCCATAGAGCATCAAAGAAAATAAAAATAAAGATGGAGTCGATCCCCTCAAATAAAAAAAACAAGACAAATGAATCGAACATTAGCACCAATCATACCGAAAGAATTGTAAAAGATTTTCTAATGTAGATGCATTTTTTTTATAATTTTTTGTGGTACAGGAGACCATGGTGAGGTAAATGGAGACGAGGAAAAGGACTCGTCATCTTTGGAGAAAGATCCCAGCATATCGTATGGGAAATTATCCATAGAAAATATTTCATTAAACTAGTAAATCTATACGAATAAACCCGGCAATGCTTGGAATAATGAACTAACGAAACTTGCGGTTTGCTGCTAACCGAAAAATAAAGAACATGGTTTTTTAAATCAAGCTAGAATATTGGTCTTTAACAGCTTAAGAATCCCTGTAGCTGACAATTTCTACTAAGCGAACATGGTTTTGTGTTTGGATATTTCCCAGTCATTCAGTTGGGCTTAACTTGGTCAATTCTACCTTAGAAAGCTGACCTTAGACTAGTAAATCTATGTTTTAGAACCTAGCTTTTTTAGGGAATATTTGCTATCAAAACCTGGCATTTTGATAGTAAATAAGGCATAAAGAACTTTGCATAATGCTTTTAATATTTGACTGATAAAGAAAGTAAATCAATATTGACAGTACAAATAAATATAGGGTTAACATAATCAACAAAGTTAGCAACTCATAGGTAAGAAGTCTCAATGGTTTGATTGATTCACTACGTATCATAATAACGGCCAAGTGCCCAGGTCAAGCAAATATAATGGCCACTATTTGTGGCATGTACATTAATGACCACTAAATTGCAAACGGTCACACATCTAACTATTGTTTTAAGTTTTAGGCTTATTATTCTATCATTAGAACCCCCATTCCACGTTCCCTAGTGTTATTAGCACTCAACAAATTCCCAAACTGCAGTATTCAAGTTGGGTTTGGATTCCTGCATGAGCCTTTTACTACATGGATTGTAAACCCTTGTCAAGAAAAATAAAATAATATAAAACTGAAGACGAAAAGATAAGAGAACATTGAACTAGTGAATATTAGTGGCGATTAAGTATTCCAGGTGAAGCTAGACAGAATCTAGGTGACCTTTCACGAGAACAATTACTCTGAGAAAATGGGTTGATGTCTGTATCTCTATAAAACGTTATTTCGGAATAAATATGGGAATTATTTAGTTCTCTGAAATCAACGAAAGAAGAGACAGTGCAGGGTTGAAATTCATTTACAGGTTCTTGATTTCATTAAAAGAGAAAAATAATTAAGCAGTTAGAATTTGATAATGGAAAATTTAGAGGCAATTGTACCCACCTCTTGAATATCGTTCTTGAGTCGATTTGCATTATCTTTATACATCTCCTTATAATATTTATGCTGCTGGTATGGGAAGCAACAAATAATGACAGAAAAACCTAAAACAATTAGAATGAATTTATCAGTGCATAATCCAACCAATAAAATTAAAAGTCACAAAGATTAGATGAAAGATAATAATAAAAAACCTGAGATAATATCACATAGATTGGAACAAATCTAGGGCATAATAAGAAACTCACATTTAATCAGAAACTCCATGTATCTGAAGAAGCAGACCCTTTGGTTTGCGCTGTAGAGCCGTGGTACGCCAACCTGGGGCTTATTGAAGTAAAATGATCCACCAACCTGGGGCTTTCGGCAGAGACACAAAGCAAAGGGGGATCCCAACGAAAAATTGCAAGGAAACTGTTTAAGGAGAAAATGACAAATCATTTTAAATAATGGGTTTGTATCCGTTACGTGTTTAGCTTTAAAGCTCAACGGTAAGATATTTTGCGCATCTAACAATCGCCAGATTTTTCAAAATCTTCAAACGTAAAATATTTAAGATAAAAGTCTCGCTGCTAAGCATTTTAAATCGGCTTTTTAAATGGAAAGGTTTTAATACAACTAACCGTTGTTATGATCGGTTTGTTTATTTATAAAATTGAAAATATATGGAGTTAACCAAATTTCCCGTTTATAACCATAAAATAATCAACAATATAAATTTATTGAGATGGTTTTTTTTATTATTAACTTTTTAAATTTAAATGAAATTAAAATTTGTTTATTATTAATTTTTTAAATATAAAAGAAATGTTAAATAAGTGTATCATATTTATTTTATATAAATACATTTATTTACTAGTACAACTATTTAATTTGTAGTTGGTGAATGTGGATAGATTTCAAGTTAAGTATCATTAAGTTATACAGTATCTATGGGTTAATTAGGAGTCCACCTCAAATTATAGGTGATCCATTTATCAACAGTCATTTTTTTAATAATTTTTTTTACGTCATATTCTTCTAGTTATTGCCATGAATTGTTGGTTATCCATTCATAGCTTTGAGTTATCCATACATAAGCCTCTAGTTATCTATTCATGAGCTGCAACATATTTTTTATATTTTTTCTTTTTATAAATGTTTATTTAGAATTTAGAATTACTACATAGAATCAATCTAGATAGTACATTTCTCTAATTTTTGTCTATAGATGAAAAAACCTACATAATATTCCACCCGAAAATTCTAAGATACTAGCACAACCACTTAACTTGTGGCTCATGAACACCCATAGGTCAGAAGTTAAGTGTCACTAATAAGTTGTCATTTATTTGTTATCGCCTTTTTGTTAAATGAGTATATCGAACCTTAAAAAAGATAATACTTATATTTACTTATTAAACTTCTTGTAAAATGTACATTGCAAAGAGCATAGAGTAAACATGATATTATATGCTATGTCAAAACCGAGTGAGAGTTCAAAACAACGAAAAACTTATTCCAGATAATAATTAAATAACTAAATTCAAACAATATTTATATTTATCTAAATAATTAAATTCAAACAATGTGTATGTAATTAACTTAATTTGTATATTCATTATCATATTTATTATTCAACTTTTACAATACTAACAATAATAATAAATAACTATGGTGTTTCTTCTTATTTATATTTATTAATTGAAAAAATTGTATGTTATTTTAAAACTTTATTGTTTTACTTTTACCCTATCAAAAATAACAATATATAACCAATTGTATTTTTTCCTAATTTAAACTCATTAATTAAAAGATTTGTTTATTTTTTGTTATGTCTATAGTTTAAAGTTACACTTATTAATTAAAAGGTTTGTATAGTTTTTGTTATATCTATAGTTTAAGGTTTTCAAACAAGAGCAACATATCATAAATGAAGCAAACAATGTTTTATAGAATTTAGAGGTCTTAATGTTTTATAGAAATTATAGGTTTTTAATAAAGTATTTTGGCTCTCCTCCAGGATTTATCATACGATAAGGACGGAGGGCTCGCCCTACATAAAGAGGGTGAGTAACGTTATTTTATATTAATTTGGATATAAATTATTGTGTGATGGAATGCTATTATTTTGAAAATGTATTTTATTTATAAAATTTAAAATTTAATTTTTATAAAACTAAATAATTATAAAATTTTTAATTTTTAATTTTTAAATTACAAATATGTTATATTAAAGAAATTATATATATATAAAGTCATCTTCCTTATGATTTAAAATAGAAGCAAACAAAATCTATAAAAATAATATTTTAGTAACGAGAAAGTTTCATCGCAATCATTAGTAGCGAGAAAGTTTAATGTTTTACTATATTTGTTTCGGTAACACCTTTCGTATGGAATAACAGGAATGACTTGAGATAAGTGATCTTTTTAATTTAGTATAAAATTATATTTATTATCTATTTAATAGATAAAAAGTTTTAATATATAATTTTTATTTAAAATAATTTTATAATATAAAAATAAATAAATAATATTTTTTAATTAAAAATTTAAATCTTAAATATTAATAATCAAAAAACATAAAAATATTAATAAAAATTATAAAAAAGATATATTGGTTAACAATAAAAGTAAATATAAAAAGATATTCATTAAATATCGTAATTAATATGTTTTTTTTATGTTAAAAAGATAAAAATATAAAGTAATGATATTTAACTGAAAGTATGTGTCCAAAGATTTTTTTTTATTTAAAAAGATAGACGGTGTTTGTATTTATGGGATCAGTTTTTTCACTTTTATTCTTGTCTAATTTAATTTAAAACTTAATATTGTGAGCCTCTCTCACATAACCTTCTTTGGTTAAGAATGTATAGTATAAGATAAAAAAATATTTTCGGTAGAATGTATAGTATAAGATAAAAACAATTATTTTAATCTTCTAAGTTTGCTTAAAGTTGATCATTTCTCTGAATTAATCACCAAATCTTGTCCATACATAGCTTATCTTACATTGTAATTGAAATATTATTTTTTTATAATGTTTTTAATACATTAATTCTAATTACTCGTAAATTTGGAGCCGTTCAATCTGGTAAAGGTCGTGTCCTGGTCAGGTCTGGTACATAAAAGATGTCCTCATGTACGAGCTGACCAATAATCATATCCCTCGACGCCATTTGTGACATGCCTTAGGTGAAGATCATGTCCGAAGCATCACAAGCCTTCCCGACTCCAAAGATTCGACACATGGCTTGCATAGAAAACAACGGGAGATCATGAAGTTCAGATCTTTGAAGAGACAAAACTGGCCTCTACACGAAGCAAAGGGATGCCGCTAGCCGAAATCGTTCCGAACACCACCGTCAGCGTTTCGTTTCTGAGCTTGCAGGGTTACACATTACAATTTACAATTCTCATAAGGAAACGAAAATCACTTACATGAGACAACTCTAGTTGTGGAAGCAAGATAGCTAAGACACCACCCCATGAACAAGAATGAATCTTCGCTCGAGTAGCAACCATACCTACAAATGCCCAAGTTAAACCAAACCCTAAAATATCCAAGGTAAAAAACTCTTGAAGAAAAACTACAACAATAGAGTTTACCTCGAGTTGCCATGCCAAAATTACCAAGGTTTCCATGCAAAAAACAATGAGACCACCCAACTATAAAAAATCCACCCTTCCATGAGGAAAATTTTCAGAAAATTGGTCAAAATTGGTCCCAGCAGCCTTAGTCAAAATTGGTCCCAACAGCCTTAAGAGAATGCCCACCACAATTCATGGTTTGAGAAGAATGCCTGCACCATGGTACCATCCTATAGCTAGTTGGTTTGGATACCTATTCATGATTTGAGTTTGCTTTAATCTTTCTTGAGGAGAAAGATACAGGCCTACCAAAACAAGGTCTTTCACCGGTGGGTGCAAAAATGGCCAAGTAGCCTCAGAAAGATGCCCGCCCTAAATTATGGATTAGAGTAAATGCCCACAGCACATGGGGGTCTTGTAGATTGGTCTTCAGCGCACTTGACCATGTATTCATATTGTCTTGGAAGTGGACAAATAAAAAGTTATGGACCTGCCAAAAGGGTTAGGAAGATTAGACCAAATTGAAAAAAATTGTCTAAGTATGGAATTGGTGTTAAATATTCCCAAGTGGCCTTAAGCAAATGCCCTCCATGCTTCATCGGATGATGTGAAAAATATATTGAGAATGTGAGTCTCTAGAGTGTTGTATGGAGCATAGAACCATGTCACTTACCTCACCAGAGAGTCTCTAAGGAGGAAAATGTCAACCTACCAAAAGTGCCTCTCAGCCATACACTACAACAAAAACTGGATTTAACGTCTCTTTTTGCATCCTTTGTTGCATCTACACCATCTTTGAGTGTATTTTTCTTCATTTTTTGGACAAAATGGTGCAATTTCACAGGTCGGTGCTATTTTAGGCGGTTTTTGCGTTCTTTTTCTAAATCAGGCAGAAATTGCGGCATAATTTGCACTAGGTTTTGGACCTGGTTATGCTCTAGGTTTTGCATCAGGTTTTGCGACAGGTTTTGAGCCTAGTTTTACACCTAATTTTGTGCCTAGTTTGTACATCTACTCTTGTTGCGCCCCCATTTACGCCCATGTTTGCCTCAACGTTTACGCCCTTGTTTTCATCCACTTTTGCATCCACTTCTGCTTCTTTTTTTGCATCCCTTCATGCACCAAGTTTTGCATCCAAGTTTACATCCTATTTTGAGTCTAGTTTTGCATCTCATTTTGTTTCAGCCATTTTTGCATCCACTTTTGCATCCATTTTTTCGTCCACTTTTGCACCCACGTTTTCATCCCTTTTTTCATCCTATTTTGCATCCATGTTTACGTCTTTTTTTGCATCTACTATTGCATCCACTTTTGTCGTGTCCCAATTCACACCCATTTTTGTGCTTACTTTTACAACCATTTTTGCTTCAAATTTTTCATCCACTTTTGCATCTTTTTTTGCATCCAATTTTACATCAATTATTGCATCCCTTTATGCATCCATTTTTGCATCGGGTTTTGCATTGGGTGTTACGACTACTTTTGCATCTATTTTTGCATCTACTTTTGTTGCATCCACTTTCGCATCCAATTTTGTATCCAATTTACATCCATGGTTGTATTCACTTTTGCGCCAATTTTTTCATCATGTTTTGCTTCCATGATTGCATCATTTTTTGCATCCACTTTTGCAACACCTTTTGCATCCATTTTTGGTGCACCCCATTATGCGCCCACTTTTGCACCTACTTTTGTTGCATCCATGTTTGCGTCTTTTTTTGCATCCATGTTTTATCCACTTTTGCATCCACTTTTGCACCCATATGTCAAAGATGATATCGAGGATAATGATTATGATATTGAGGATGACTACGATGATGATGATAATGTTGTTAATAATGGGGAGAACGATGACAATGACAACGATGATGACAATTATTATTATTATAATGAAAATGAGGACGTTGGAAATGATTATGATGGCAATGAAATGAAGGATGATGATGGTGATGATGACAATGACAATGATGATGAATACAATGAGAATGGTGATGTTGGTCATTTAAAAAAATAAAGTTATTATTTCTCATGCATAAATAGTATCTGTCCTCCATGACCCTTTTCCACTAATCACATCTCTTGGGTAGATGTTATTTCTTAGCGGCCAAAGGTAATGTTGAATAACTGATGAAAATGTCAATAATTATGATGATGATGATGAAATCGACGACGACGATGACGATGATGATGATGTCAAGGAAAATGGCAATGATGATGACACGATGATGATTTTGACAATGATGATGACTATTGTGATAATTGTGATGATAATGCCAATGATGTCGATGATGATGAAGATCATCCATTAGAGGAAATTTCAACTCAAAATGGGCCTCCTAAAATGAATTAGTAAAATAATAGTTGAAATAATAAAATAATATTTATTAATTTTGGAGGAAGAAAAGAAGAAAACTACTTTTTTTGTTTGTATTTTTGACATATCTCCCTGTGTTTTTACTCAAATTTCGATTAGAAGAGCTCGTTGGATGCATAATTAAATTCTGCATCCAACAAGTACCCACTCAGCATACTTTTGACGTACCCCGCTACCCCAAAAACAAGAAATACCTGAAAAATGGAACGATGACATCATCATTCCATTTTTCAGGTATTTCTTGTTTTTGGGGTAGCGGGGTATGTCACAAGTATGTTGAGTGGGTACTCGTTGGATGCAGAATTTAATTCTAGATCCAACAAGCTCTTCCGATCGAAATTTGAGTAAAAACACAGGGAGATATGTCAAAAATACAAACAAAAAAAGTAGTTCTTTTTATGATACCTATCCCCAAATTTATATTAAAAAAGTGTTTAAGACCTATATGATATTTCAAATTTAAATCAATTTCATTGGCTAACACATGATGACATGGAATTTGAATAAAAGTTAAAAGGCCCATTTTGAGTTGAAATTTCCTCTACTAATCACATCTCTTGGGTAGATGTTATTTCTTAGCGACCAAAGGTAATGATGAATAACTGATGAAAATGTCAATAATTATGATGATGACGATGACATCGACAACGATGATGATGATGATGATGATGATGTCAAGGAAAATGGCAGTGATGATGACACGATGATGATTATGACAATGATGATGACTATTGTGATAATTGTGATGATAATGCCAATGATGTCGATGATGATGATGATCATCATAATTTCCATCATTGTCATCATAAAAAACATCATCAATGTCATTGTCATCTAGTTCATCATCATCATTATTTAAAGCATATGGGATATGGTTACCATTTAAAGCATGCATAACAAGTGGGATTGGTTACAATTTTAAGCATGTATAACTTATAACTATGATTGAGCACATTTTAATCTTGTAGCTTGTAGTGAAACTGGTTTATTCCTTTACCAACACTTTCTTATAAGGATCATCATCATCATCATCATCATCATCATTCATGTCATTCTCATTGTCATCGTAACTGTCATTTTAATCATTACTATCATCATGATTCATCATGATCATTATTATATAATCTCATCATTGTCAACTTCATCATCATTGCCACCATCTTCATCGTCATTATCTATATCATCATTCATCTCATCATCATCGTCGTCATATTCATCATTGTTATTGCCATCATCAACAAAAACATTGTCATCATCATCATCATCATATGAGTCACATCATTGTGAATATCATTATCATCAAATCAATTACATATATTGTGTCCAATTTAGCACCCGAAATCAATTACATTTATATTCTCCTTATGCTAGGTTTTCTAAGTGCAAAACTAGGTGGACTATATCACGATGATGCTAAAGTGGATGCAAATTATGTCCACTTTAGCATCCCAAATAAACTACATTTAAATTCTACTTGTGCTAGATTGTATAGGTAAAAAACTAGGCACATTATATACACATGTTTCTAAAGTGGACAAAAGATGATTTGATGAAGAAAGATGATAACAAAATCAATATGAGGTTTCCTCGATTTGGCATCTTAGTTTTCATTTCCTATTGTATAGTTAATCAAAAGTATTTTGATTTTGAGCATAGTGTGTACTAGGAAATGGATTTGGGGCGATATCTTATGATGAGTTGAGGTCTTACATGCATCCTCCATGCTTCATTCCCTCCAATGGGTAGCATTATAGTCCTTTTAGTTAAAAAAAAGTATGCATGCCTGACATATTACATGAAACAAATTATGGATAAGAAAGACCATATCATATTGAACATAAATTTTAAAGGGATGTGATGACATTGCATAAGTCCAAAGGTATGATTGTTCCTAAAAATTTCATAGAGCTTGAAAATTTGAAACAATTTGATAGATTATTGCACCAAGATAAATCTTCATCAAAGAACACACATCCTGTGCAAAATAAGTTTTAGAACTATGTGATGCAATATCACATAGGTTACAAACTTCATAATGAATCACGAGATTTAAAGTTTGAGTGAGCACAACAATAGAAGGTTAAACCCAATTAAAAAACAATCACCATAGGGATTTGATAGTAAACTTCATGGTTGAACCTCTCATTGTCAAGTTTCATTGTCAAATCCAAAATCCATGGGTTCTAACAATTGGAAAATAGCATGGTAATCATCGACACTCAAGAAAACAAAATGGGATATAGTCATATTTCTATACCAATGACACTTGTCCAAAAGGTAAGATTTCCCTTTCCAAAACCCTCTGGTTATTTTTTGATAAAATCAATGTTCTTGAGCTAGGTATCCCAATCTCTATTGTTATGCTAGGCTTACAGTGAGTAATATGAGGCCATTTCACATTTCTTGGATTGAGATCAAGACAACCATCATCAGTTGACACATAGTAGGTGGTTGTTTGAGATTTGTTTAGCTTTGACAAGAAAATAGGATGAGTTTTTCAGAAAACACATAAGAAATTTAATCTCCCAAGATCAAAAAATTGCTTAACTACCTCTTGAGGTATCAACACACCCCAAGTTTAAATGACTTGGGGATACAAAACCAAAACATAATTTCCACTACCCACCATCGATAGGATTTCAGAGGGTTAAATTTCAAATTACTTCACTGACAGTAATTCAATTGTCTACCTCTGATGCACGCAACACGAAATTAATAAAAACATGTTTCTTAACTTCAACGATGTATAAATAATTTTTGTATCAAAAGAAATGATTTAAAAGAAAAACCCACACAATTGTAAATAAGAATTTCCTGTGAATATTTCAATTCATTTTTTCAAAAAACTTAAATTCACATGCATTCATATTCTCTTATTTTACCTAGCATTTTTTAGTTTTGATATAAAATTTTATAAAATTTTAATTTATGTGGTCCAATGTTCAAATTTTACTCTACAAATTTATATGTTAAAAAATGTTAAAAACATTAAATCTCTCCTCAAAAACTTTGAGGTTGTTCAAAATATAAAGTATCTAATTTTCATTGAAATTTCACTTATTGCTTGGATAGTCACATCACTCAAAGAATCCATATAAAATGTTTCAAATTATGGAAAAGAAACTGAAGTTGGATTCAAAATGTTCAACATTTTATATAATTAATTTGACCCTCATTATGATTTTTTTAAAGTTATCACTCCTTTACATTTGCCATAAAAAAATATTTGTGGTGAATATTTTTTTTTACATTGAGAAAAATAATGGAATTATTTTCCAGGTTGATATAGTGTATTTAAATTCAAACCTTGGAAGACCATGGCTTATGACTAATTTTAAACTTGATGATGATGTCTTTTTAGTTAATTATATGAATTCATTAATGATTAATAAATCCATTCCCACATTCATAAGGGAATAGAATTCAAATGACTTTTACTGCTAAATGATTATATACCTAACTATGTAATCACATAAGGGACTTGAATTTTATTTTGAAATTTAAAATTTTCAAAATGTGTGATTATTATCATTAAATGATCTCAATTGTTTTTGCAAATGGAGGAAATTTCTATAAATGTAATGAAAGATAAGAAGAAATGGTTTTTTTTCCTTTAAAAAAATGAATGCTTTTATTATCTAAAAAAATATTATTATTATCTTTTTCTTCTTATATAATTATTCTATTAAATTTGAACAAAAAATCCATTTACTAACCAATATTGTTATTATAGAATTATATTGTGTTATAGCGTTAACTTAGAATTTTGTTTTGATAAAATCAAAACTTAAAATAATAAAATTACATGATCATAGTACTTTGAGTGTTTTCAAATTTTCTAAATACAATTTAAACAACTTTGACCAATTTTTAGACGTACTTGACTAAATTTGAGTTTCCAAATTATGGTGAAGCCTAATTTGAAAATAAAAAAATCATGTATAACTACTTTTGTGTTTGAACTGCCCTTTTGCAATGTTTTCCATATTTTGAAAATAAACCAATGAGGTAGAACTGCCATTTTGTGTCTGAACTGCCCTTTTTCCTATGCAAGCTATAGGTCTTGTTTTAACCCTCATCTATTGTTTGAATCCATTTTGAACTAACTGATTTCCCACAAAAAAACCAATTGACGTCGCGCAGAAGAACGATGGATAATAACTATAACAGTGCAAAATGCTGCGAGAAAATTGCAGACATATTTTTTTGTGTACTCAAAAGAAGCTTGCATTCATACCACCGAGAAGAAATATCGTGGGTCTATAGAATCTAGTAAAGATGTGGAATTGGGGTTTACAGGTCATCTCCAAAGGATTCCAAAAAAAAATCAAAAAAGGGGCTCAAGGAATCAGGGTTTACGGGCTCTTCCCAAAATATACTCAAACGATAGCGTAATACTAAGTTGTATGCCTCAATTCTCAAGTATCTGTGCTTACCATTTTTTACCAATACAATGGCCTTTAAAAATATGAATCAATAATTACAACTATTTTTCATTTGGCTATGTCCATACTCTTATGTCATAATCATCTAGGACTTGCAACTGGAATTTAACCTAATGAGTAGATTGATATTCCACTGCTGAAATACAACAAAGTAGAAATGTCAAAAGCATCTCTTAATAGAAAACAATTTGCAAGTGTTAGATGAGATACACAACTAAATTGAGAAACCATCAAATATCAATTGATGGCTCATCTCTGACTTCAAAATTCTGGATCATTTTGAAAAGATCTAAAAATGTATTAGTCAATTGACATCTCGCAATCATTTCACTTCAATCTCACTTGACAAATCGGTGCATCCTACATAGCTAGCAGTAATCTTGGCAATGCTGAGAACCACCTTCAAAATACCTCTCTCTGCACTAGTTCTCTGGGAAGATGAGACCATCCACAGAAGCCAATCAAAATGATCATGACTTCCTTTACAATGATGGCATATAAGGCTGCGGCCTTAATATTCTAAATTAGTAATCACGTATTTCTTGTAGTAAGCCTTCTATAAGGGAAGGGTAGCTGCATAGAAAATTGATTATAAAAATTTAGATATATCCTAAAAAGTGCCTGGCTCTCACTGTAACTATTCATATTCTACACTCAAAGAATAATCCTGAAAATCCCTAGGTAGTGATAAAGTTGGAAACCTATTTAAACAACAACAGTCTTCAAATCCTAGAATCTACAAACACAGACTGTAGAAAAATAATAACAGCAAGTAAAAAGATCTCTGTAAATCCAATTAGAAACATCTTACCTCCACCTTTTTCGTGGTCCAACTCCATGTTAGTTTTTCAACATTAAGCAAGCATTATTAGTATCTTTATCTGAGAGAATAACAAGTACAACAATCAATCACAAGAGACAATGAACACAGTGTTTTTTCTTGGGGAAACCATAAAGGAGAAAACCCCACAACTTCCTCGGAGATAGAATCAACACCAAAATAGTAAAATCCCCAAAAGAGTAAGTGATCTCTCGATAGCAGTAATCTTCTTCTTGTCTAGCCTTAGTGTCTTCTCCTTCCTCAACTATGCGCTACACTTGAGTGTGGATGAGTTATGTGATAAATAGAGACTCCAGTTCTCTATTTATACTAATCCCAACATGACTAAAACCCTACCAGGGCTGACCTCTACTAGGAGAGTATAATAATCCTAGTGCCCCGGAACTGCAAGGACTTTAACCCTTAGACAATTGGAGGGTTACTCACTATGACTTGACATGACTTGTTTACATTATTGATCCTCCCAATCAAAACATTGGGGCATGACAATATGACTCAATTACATTGTAGATACATCCCAGAATAAACATCGAGTTACAATACATAAGATACATAGATGAATACATTCCGAAGTTACAAATACATCAACACTCCCTCTTAACTAGGAAGGTATTCTTTCGACACAATTTTTAGCATTGGTCTTCTTCTCTGTATCAATTGGATCATCGTGTCATCTGCATCTCAAGTATTCTGAGCATTCAAGTCATCTTCGTCTTCAAGTCATCTTCATCTTCAAGTCATCAGATCTAGATCATCTCTCGATCTGGATCATCATGGGACATCATCACTGGATCTGGATCATATCTCGATCTGGATCATCATGAGGCATCATCATTAGATCTAGATAATCACTCTATCTGGATCATCATTGGCTATCATCACTGGATCTCGATCATCACTTGATTTGGATCATCACTTCTAGATCATCATCACTGGATCTTGATCATCACTGGATCTATATCATCACTGGCTATCATCATTGGATCTCGATCATTACTCGATCTGGATCATCACTGGTACTATCTCATGATTCTTCTCGTCACAGGAAGTTCTACAGAGCCAGACCTTTTTCATGCTGGTTGTAGGCCTATCCTCCATGTAGATCTTCTTCAACACTTATATCTGACCTACTCGTCAGAAAGGCACGGTACTCACATCCATCTAGGTGGGAACACATCCTACCATAGTGATGGAAGACTCTCACCCAGGATGAAACACATCCTACCACAATGATGGAAGATTTCCGCACATTCACCCAGGCCGGAACACATCCTACCACAATGATGAACGACTCTCACCTAGGCCAGAACACATCCTACCACAATGATGAAAGATTTCAACACATTCACCCAAGCTAGAAAACATCCTACCACAATGATGAATGACTCTCACCTAGGTCGGAACACATCCTACCACAATGATGAAAGGGAATACACTTACATCCACCCAGGTGGGAACACATCCTACCATAATGATGTAAGGGCTTGCACACATATCTGATCTTGTAGGAACCAATCCTATAGTCATATCATAATGGCCCCCAGTCCTCCTCGACTGAGCTACCTGGTAACTGACCAGGTGCCTCCATTCTCCTAGAGAATGGTAGTTTCCTTTATATCCGACTTGCTCGTCAGAATGGCCAACACTCACATATGACATGGAAGGAACCTAATCCTTTAGCCATGACAGAATGGTTCAGCCCTTACATCTGATCAAGTGGGAACACATCCCTTGGTCACATCAGAATGGCTACTCAGTCCTAGACTGAGTGTTCCTAGTACCTCACCAGGAAACTCCATTCAAAGAATGGAAATTTCCCTTACATCTATCCTACTCGACAGAATGGCCATCAATCATATCTGACATGGAAGGAAGCAATCCTCTCACCATGATAGAATGGCTGAGCCCTTACATCTGACCTACTTGTTAGGATGGCTACTCATCTCAGCACTCATATCTAACATGGAAGGAACCAATCCTCTCACCATGACAGAATGGCTCAACCCTTACATCTAACCATGGAAGGAACCAATCCTCTCACCATGTCAGAATGGCTATCAGACTCATCAATTTCCCTTGGAGGAAACCTTTATCTGGAGAACACCAAGCTTCTCCCTGAAGTACTCGAACTTCACCCTAGCCAATGGCTTTGTCAATACATCAGCTATCTGTTCCTCTGTCACAACATACTAGAGCTTCACTAATCCCCTCTGCACCATATCCCTGATATAGTGGTACTTGATCTCGATATGCTTCAACTTGTCATGGAACACTGGATTCTCTAACAACTTTATGCAACTCTAGTTGTCACAATGTATACAAGTAGCATCCAACTGGAGATCAAATAAATCAGACAGCAGCTTCCTGAGCCATACTACCTCACAACTAGCTGAACAAGCTACGACATACTCTCCTTCAGCTGTACTCAGTGCCACACAGGATTGCTTCCTGCTAAACCAAGAGATCACACCTAATCCCATACTGAAGCAACACCTTGAAGTGCTCTTCCTATTGATGGCACTGCCTGCCCAATCTGAATCAACATAACCCTCCAAGTTAATCTTTTGATTCACATCATACTTCAGCCCATAATCAACTCTACCCTTCAGGTACCTTAGAATATGCTTTGTAGCAATCAAGTGAACATGTCTCGAATCTGTTAGGAACTGGCTCAAGGTGTTCACAGCAAAGCAAATATCTAGTCTCGTGTTCGTCAAGTACATCAATGACCCAATCATCTGACGATACATCGTAGCATCAACCGACCCTGATGAAGCATCACTCAATAGCTTCAGGTTCAATGCCATAGGTGTGGCTATAGCCTTGCAGTCCATCATCCCAAACCTCTTCAATATCTCTACTGCATACTTCCCTTGTCCAAGGAAGATTCCATCTATACTCTGCCACACCTCCATACTTAGAAAGTAATGCATCATCCCCAAGTCATTCATTTTGAACTCAACAGCAAGATTTCTCTTTGTATCAGTAATCAACCCATCCATACCTGTCACAAATAGATCATCTACATATAGTAGTAGCATCACTTGGTTTCCATCCTCAACCTTGTAGTAAAAGTTGGAATCTGCTTTACTCTTGGTAAAGCCCAAACTGGATAGAAAGCTATCAATTCTACCGTACCAGGTCCTAGGTGCCTGTTTCAAACCATACAAGGCTTTCTTCAATCTACACACATGAGACTTCCTGTCATGTGTCTCAAAACCGAGTGGTTTTTCTACATACAATTCCTCTTCTACTACACCATTCAAGAAAGCAGTCTTGACATCCATCTGGTGTATCTTCCATTTCATCACTGTAGCCAGGGAAAGTATTGATCTGATGGAAGTGTATTTGGCTACAGGTGCAAAGGTTTCTTCATAGTCTATTCCTTCTTTCTGAGAGAAACCCCAAGCCACAAATCTTTCTTTATATTTTTCAATGCTACCATCTGTAGCATGCTTGATCTTGTAGATCCATTTGGAAGTTACAATTGACTTCCCTTTTGGTCTTGGGACAACATCCCAAACATAATTCTTCATGATCGATTGGTATTCTTCAATCATAGCATCCTTCCATTCTTTCCGTTCTACCACTTCTTCATAACTGGAAGGTTCTTTATCAATGAAATAACATAGTAAGGCTACATACCCAGAGCAAGATCTGGTCCTCTTTCTTTCTTTGTGATTCTCTTATGGAGCCCCATATATTTCCACACCTTGGATAAGTTCTTGTACCCAAGCAGGTTTCCTCTTATGAGGATTATTCTCCAGAGGTGGATCTACAGGTCTTTGTGGTTCTTCAAAATCTTGATCTTCTTATTGAGTTTCTTCATTCATGGTTGTATCATGAATTTTGGGTGCTTCTGCTTCTTCAGGTTCTTCAGCAGGTCTCTTTATAGATTTGTTTTCAGTTGTGTATTCATCAAATGTCACATCCTTGCTGATGTCAATCTTCTTGTATCCTGAGAAATATATTTTGTAAGCCTTTGAGCTTTCAGACTATCCCAAAAATATACCCTTCTTTCCTGAAGGATCTAATTTAGTCCTCTTCTCTTTTGGCATGTATATGTATACAAGGAAGCCGAATATTCTAAGATGGCTGACTTCTGGTTTCTTTCTAGAGAAGACTTCTTCACGAGTCTTGTTCTTGAGTACTCTATGTGGAGTATGGTTCTATACATACACTACTGTTATGGCAGCTTCTGCCCAAAGATGCATAGGAAGATCTTGATCATGAAGCATGGCTCTTGCAGCTTCCATGATAGTTCTATTCTTCCATTCCGTAATCCCATTCTGTTGTGGATTATAAGGAGTGGACAACTCCCTCTTAATCCCTGATTCTTTGCATAGCTCTTTGAATTCATTCAAAGTGAATTCTCCACCATTACTTGATCGAAAGGTCTTGATCTTCTTTTCAGTATGGTTCTCGATCAAGGATTTGAATTCCTTAAACTTACTGAATACTTCATCTTTTTTCTTCATGAATTAAACCCATGTCTTCTTAAAAAAATCATCAATAAAAGAAACATACTATGCATACCCGCTTAGTGAGTCTGATGACATAGGACCGCATACATCAGAGTGAATGATTTCTAGGATTCCTTTGGTTTTTATTTCACTTCTTGGAAATGTCTTCTTTGTATTCTTTCCTTTTGCACATCCTTTGCAGACACCATCATGTTTTGCTTGGATTTCTGGAAGACCTTCAACAGCTTTACTTGCAGTAGGTAGTGCTCTGTAATGCACATGTGCAAGAATTCTATGCCAAAGTTCACTTGGCTCTACTATGTCATGGACCAAGGCTTGTTTTGGATGTCCCTTCAACTTGTACAAACCTCCTTCTTGTTCTCCAATCAGCACTGCATCATCAATAGTCTTTCCTCTTGGCCACATGATGACTTAACCATCTATGAATGCAACTCTCATTCATTTTGCATCCAATGCTGATATGGAGAGAAGGTTCTTCTTGATTCCTGGCACAAACAATACTTCTTTCATTGTTAGAGACTTACTAGAGTCTAGTCTATATGAAGATTCCCCGCTACCTTTTATTGGATATTGGTGGTCATCTCCTAGTTTCACCTTGTGAGGTGGTTCATGTTCTGATAGTCTCACAAAGGATTCCTTGAATCCAGTCATATGTTTGGAAGCTCCACTGTCTATAATCCAATCATCACTACCATGAGTAATGTTACCTGTGAGAGCTGAAATCAAAGCATATTCATCCTCGCTTGAAGAATCTTCACTTTCATATCTGGATCTCTTCTTGGATGGTTCATCATCCTTTGCAATGAGCATAATGTCTTCTTTTGTTCCCCTTCTTCTTATGAGAGTGGTTCTTGTTCTTAGGACAGTATTTTGAAAACTGCCCTACCTCATCACATGTATAACATCTTGATCTAGATATGTTCTTTCTAATATTATCTCTATGATAAGAATTATTACCTTTGGAGTGATGAGTACCTCTTTTTCCTTTCTTGGAGTGAACTGTGAGAGCTTTATCTTCACTTCCCATGTTCTCTTATCGATTTGCTATCCGTGCTTCTTCTTGAGAACATTCTTCCCATAGTCTGCTGAATTTGACTAACTTCTTTCTAGCACAGATTCCTTGGATGAATGAATCCCATGACCTAGGAAGGCCATTCAGAGTTGTCATCACAATCTCTGCATTATCCACTTCTTCATCTACAACTTATATATGTTCCTTGATCTGAGAAACCCTTGTGAAGTAGGACTGGATAGTCTCTGCATTTTGAATCTTCACATTCTTCAATTGATTCCTCAGAGTCATCTTCCGGTTTATGTTCTTTCCTTAAAACAATTTGGTTAGGGCATCAAACATAGCTTTAGGTGTCTTGATATAGGACACCTGTGGGATAAGGTGATCCTTGATAGAATCGGCAATGATCCTCTTTGGCATAACCATATTCTTCTTATGTAAGGCCTTTGCCTCATCTCCCTCTGGAACTAGAACCTCCTCATGGATGTAGGAGTCTAACTCATTTTCTTCTAGGAACAGGGAGATCCTATACTTCTAGGTTCGGAAGTTATCATCTCCCTCAAGCTTCTCATCAATCTTGGTATGATGAGACATCTTAACTGAGAACATCAAATCCTGTAGAGCTGGTTCAGGAGAAAATTAAGGTTTTGCTTTTCCGGAGTTCTGTCCACCCAAATGCCTTGAAATTTATCCCTAACTTCGATTTTGGGGAGGAGATCAATCTAGGCCTAGGCTCACTAAAAAATTCCTCTTCTTCAAAAAGCCCTAATTTTTGGCAGTAGTGTCGGGTCCAAAACTAAAAAATCACAGAATTGGATTTTTCTTCGACAGAAAGATGTGCCCTGAGGAGGAGAGTTATTCCACCTTACTTTTGCTGAAAATATGTGGAGGAAGATCCACAAACTTGGAAGCCCTAGTTCGCGCAGCTGCACTTTGTCTTCTTCTCAGGTTAGCTCTGATACCATGTTAGTTTTTCAACATTAAGCTAGCATAATTAGGATCTTTAACTAAGAGAATAACAAGTACAACAATCAAACACAAGAGACAATGAACACAGTGTTTTTCCTCGGGGAAACCATAAAGGAGAAAACCCCGCAACTTCCTCAAAGATAGAATTAGCACCAAAATAGTAAGTGATCTCTTGACAGTAGTAATCTTCTTCTTGTCTAGCCCCAATGTCTTCTCCTTCCTCAAATATGCACTACACTTGAGTGTGGTTGCATTGTGTGATAAATAGAGACTCCAGTTCTCTATTTATACTAATCCCGACATGACTAAAACCCTACCAGGGCCAACCTCTACTAGGAGAGTCTAATAACCCTAGTGCCCGAAACTGCGGGGACTTTAACCCTTAGAAACTCAGAGGGTTACTCACTATGACTTGACATGACTTGTTTACATTATTGATCCTCCCGATCGAAACATCGGGGCATGACAATATGACTCAATTACATTGTAGATACATCCTGGAATAAACATCGGGTTACAATACATAAGATACATAGATGAATACATTCCAAAGTTACAAATACATCAACACTCCAGGCCTGCTTTTACACAGAGAATTACCTGCAGGGAATCTTCACTTCAATCCCAAAAAGTAAGTATATATAAGAAATATGCTATAGACCCAACACTATTATGGATTTTATGAAGAATCAACCCCTGCATCTATGTGATCTTGCATCAAACCATGAAAAAATCTGTTGGTGTTACCAAGAAAAAATAGAGCCAACGATGAGGTTATGGTGACTAGCCATGAAGTTGGCCCCTGTATTAATTCTTGTTGGTATTGGTTGTGCATAGGAGTCTCAGGGAGAGGACATATGAAGTTATCATGGGTTGATCTTAGACATTCAACCCTGCATGATCTCAACTATCCCTCCGATCATTTCAAGGGCGCTGTTTAGGGTGGCCCAAAAGGTAGACCCAATACTGTTATGGATTTGATAAAGATTTGTGTCCTACATCTATGTGATATTGCATCAAACCATGAAGAAATATGTTGGTGTTACCAAGAAAAAACAATGTCAGGCATGAGGTTTATGGTGACTAGCCATGAAGTTGGCCACTGTATTAATTTTTGTTGGTGTTGGTTGTGCATAGGAGTCTAAGGTAAGGGACAGATGAAGTTATCATCAGTTGAGCTTAGACATTTAGCCTTGTATAATCTCAGCTATCCCTCTGATCATTTTAAGGGTGTTGTTTAGGATGGCCCAAAAGTGCCCCCCATAGACTTGAGCTGTCAATACCTCTTTCCAATCAAATGTTAGAGAGGACCAACAAGTATGAGTGATGTATGGAGGGAGGGACATTCAAGAAGGCATGGTTCCCATCATACATCCAACTTTATGATTGGTGGTTGAAACCATAGGCCACATGACATGAAAATAATGGAGGCCTATAGTTGTTCAAAGGGTTGTTTGGCGACTTTAGTGAAAGGAGAGGAAAAGGATGCTAAGAGAGACAATATCAGAGATTATCATATTCATTCAAAGAGAAGAAACAATTCCTTTTGTTGGTCCTCCAGTTCCCTTACTCTTTTCAATGAGTTTGGCATATTCAGCTTCAATTTTGTGTGTTAGAAGTTTGGCATGCACATCAATATCTACCAAGTTCCAACTAGACTTGAGTCTCTCTATTCCCTTGCAGATGATCTGTCATGTTCCTTTTGAGGCATTAGATTTTGTTTTCCAGAATGGATTTGAGGCACTGTTACCTTCTAGTTGCCATCTGAATCCAACACTCTTCATTAGCAGTTATCTCTTCTTTTTTCTGCCAAATTCTGAGGACTGTTACAATAAACTCTTTTTTTGTGTGTGCATTTTCTCTTCTACAACTGATTTTAGAGGAGTTTGGGTTATATTTAGTTATTCATTGATTGAGAAAACTTAAAAATTTCCAACCCCTTTGGCCAAAATTTCCTCTTTTCTCACCATTATTACAAAACATTTGATAGTTATTCTCACCCAAGAAATCTAGGCATTTCCTAAAACACAATATTAACAAGTATATCAGACCACAACCCCCAAATATAGAATTATGTTTCTACATTTTTTTTTATCACTGAGTTTTTGGAAGGCTTCTTCATTCATATGTTTGCTTAGATTATCTATATCCCCAATTTTTTTCCTAACATTCTTTTATGTAACAAATGACCTTTTAGTTGTCTGTATGAGTATGGTGTCAAACATTTGAGATTGATTTCTTTTGTAAGGATCATTCATAAGAATAGAAACTTAAATAGTCGCTTTCCTGATATCACAATTATCAAAGTTTGCCTGCAACATATAAGGCAATAATTATATGCTAATGACTTGTGAATGTAAAGCTCTCTTAATGGTTTTTGCTGGCTTTAAATCACAGGATTTGGTGAAAACTCCATATCCGATGCGGCAGTCTTTGCTAAAGAATCATGTGTTGGTGATGCTGACTCAACTTCAATGCCAGATCATTTGCAGCCTTGCTCAGGAACTGAGCAGGCTACATATGTGTTCCTCCTGCCACAAAAGATGATGCAGACTAAAGAAAATGGTTTGGAAGAAACAACCAAAGATAGCAGATTGAGAGGAACTAGTAATGAAAATGAAAAAGTAGCTGGTCATGTTTTTGTTTCAGAAATGAACAACGGAATCATACATGGTGAAAAGGAAAAGGATAGTGACGAAAGAATGGTATCATCAGTGGAAAAGAGTAAAAATCCTACTAATCTGCACTCTACACTAGAAACAAAAAAACAAAAACAGGAGAAACGGGAAGTTGGTGTCTCTCAAGTAAAGTCAATTAAAATTCCTTTGACTCAAAAATCTGCTTCAGAGGAAGGGGAAACAGACCTGACAGTAATCGAAGTAATTCAGGAGTCCATAACTTTGCTATCTAATAAAAGGTCTTCAAAGGATAAAGGTATGAACACATTACAGGAATTTAAGGATGAATCATGCAATGATAAAAATAGTAAGGTCCCCACTGTAGTAGAGGTGCTGGACAAACCTGCCTTAGCATAGTCGGCTGTTGAATTTCATCAGAATGGACATGACAACAATGCAAAAATTAGTGCTGCAAAGGAAGCAATTGAAGGGTTATCTGATTCACAATCTTTGAATAGAGTAAATATGGCACTCTTGGTTGAAGCCAATGATAAGTCATGGAGCATTCCTGTTGTAATGTTGCCTGGTGAAATAGAACAACAAACACAAAATCTAGCTCTAGAGCCTTTTGTTTCTCCAAACATGATTGAAGACATAGCACAAGTATGCAGCATTCAAAACAAAGAAATTGCAATTGCTTCTATGAATGTGGACAACAAAGATATAGCTTTACAGATCCAAAATGATTTAGATTCAGAGGAGCCATTCATCAGAATGACTGAAGAAGATAGGATAAACAATTTTAAGTCTGAGGTTGATGCTGCAAATTGTTCTATTTCCAGGATTAAATTTGATTGAAGTGAAACAAAAGATAATTCAAAAGAAGTGTTCCAAATCTTAGAGTGTCTGAACAAAATGGATGCACCTCAAAAGCAGGAAGATATAAATCAAAACTCATCATATGAAATGGAAAACAAAGATGTGAATAGATTGACTACTGACAATAGGAGTTTAAAGGAAATTTTACCCTTTTAAATTGTGCTTTCAGCATAAATACACGTTAGTATTGAATGCATTCCATATCTCAACTTGTGTTTAATCTGTTGGTAGTATGGTAAGATTGTCACTCTTTCAAGAAGCAATGGTGCATCTTGATGCTTCCAAGCGGTCCTTGCATTTTTCAGAGCATTGTGGGATTCCAACAATGTAGAGTTGGATAAAGTTTCACACTCCTTGGTCACAATTGCCCAATCTATTCGTTATATTTTCCTTTGCCACTCAAGTAAGTGTATGCCATCTACTTGGCCCTCTTATTCCCACTGATTTGGTATCCGTTGAAGTAGGAAAAGTGGGGGGATGATCAATCAATAGTCTAAGTGTGCGACATGCCGTCTTCCCCACACATCCTACCAATTTAGAACATGTGGTTCAGCAATTCCATTGACTGTACACTTCCAGTTATTAAGTGGATGCAGAGGTGCTCTTGAAGTAGGGGTTGTGTCATCCCTATTACGATGTATTCTAGAATGGACCATTAGCCCCTGCCTTCCCCAAAGTATATAATGTGTATTGCAATATGATTTGTCCAATAGTCTTGAAGTTGTAGTCAAAAGGGAAAGTGATTTCCACTTGTTTAGTTCCCTGGAGCTAGATTCCTCCAGCCAGGCATGTTTAACTAAACTTCGTTTAGTTCACCATGACTATTTTTCGAATTTAATGAGATTCAGTTTAACATAGCCATCCCATTTCCAAGTTATCTTAGAAAGGATGTATATTGGAACAAAAAAATGCTTTAACTGATTTATTAAGTGCTGGACAAATGAGGGTCCCTTGAAATTCTGGTGGGGGATCTTATTTTTGAGATGGACAATATTTGGTAGTTATCACAAGTGACCATGCTCTTCCAGCCTGTCTCTTTTCCTTGTAGTATATACTTGAGTTGTAAACTTGGTAATTATCACAAGTGACCATGCTCTTCCAGCCTGCCACTTTTCCTTATAATATAGACTTGAGTTGTCCACTTGGTAGTTATGGTTTTTCTTTGAACCCAATGTTATGTCCATGTAAATAGATATTTTGGACATTTTTTGACCTTATTAGTACTTCTTAAGAAGGAATTTATAAATGAAACTGCTGCCATCAAAGCTCGTTAAGATTTTGACAGCAGCAGTGTTGGTTACTTGCGCACACTATAAGTGAATTTAGGATTTTATGATTCACGTTAGTGTTTTCCAAGTGGTTCTACCAAATCCACTGTTATAACATATTAATAAGTTAAAAAGATGAAATATAAAAGGTCCTACAGATGACCTCAATTTCAACTCGTATTTTTATTCTAGCAATGAAATAAATGCATATGAGCACCCTTTTATTGTACAATTACTATGCAACCTCCAACGTCATTTGATAGTCTAGACATCAAGTCCACTTGTCCACATTACATTTGTAATTATGATATAGCAATATGATGAGGCTGCACCACAAAGAGAAGACTTCCTTTGGCTTAGCTACAAGTCTAAGTGGTATCTTTTCTGCCAAAATCACTTGGAATTTGTACCGAGCCTCATCCCTTTGAAATTCAAGCTAAGCTGGTAGAGTAGACCACAGCGAGAATGAAATATTGGAGGACGGCTTAACACGTTGTTGACCTCAGTGAACTAGCAACCTCACCATCCAACACACCATTTTCGAGTCTTACACATCATCTTAGATTCATCTTAACTCTAGATCTAATAAGCACAAATAGGGATAAAAAGGAAGCTAGGTGCAAATATCTGTGCTTAAAAGGTCCAGGTGCAAATATCTTAGTGCTTAAGATTGATCTATCCTATTTTATATTTTTTTTCCAAGGAAAACCTCATGGGACACCCCACTTCCCAGAATATTCAGATAGAGGGTTGCTCAAATTCCAGTTGCTATAGTGGCTGGTAACCTTGAGGGGCTCTACTGGATTTTAGCCAGTGACATACGGAAGCATGGTCTCCCCATGGACACCATAGCTTGAGCTAATCCTTGTGGCTCTATGATGGTTTATATATATATGTATGCTTCATATTTTTTTAAAATTCTATATATATTTTATAATATGTTTGGTATTTTTTTATTACAGATTTAGTTTTTTCCATTTTGATTCATAAGCATTATAGATGGACATTACACCTTATCCCTACTAGGATGTAGAATATACCTTATTCCTTGTGAACCCTTTGTATCCCAGTCAAGACAGACCGACGAGAATATTAATGTTTGAAGGGCATTGACCCATGTTTTGTTGTAAGCTGCAGTAAAGAGCCCATTAAGGCCTGTTTGTAATAATTGAACCTTGAATTCAATAGACTGGTTAAGCTTGTTGTTTCCTCTGTTATTTATGTATTGATTTTTGTGAATATGCATCCATACCATTGTTGTGTGCTCTGAGAATAATTGTATCCCCAATAGGCTTGCACCATTTTGGTAACAGAGTAGGTTTGATACTTGTTTGAGGGAATTTATAGAATTTTGGCATCCATTTTCAATTAATGTTTCAGTCCAGGATACTGTAGTTGAAACTGGACTCTGGAGTATCAAACTGGAGATCTGATGCCTACATCTGTGTGAATGATATCATTAAAGAGATTTTGTTGGGTACAATCATTGGAAAGAAGACAGTTCCAGAAGGAAAGAAGACCATTACGTAGAAATGTGATTAGGTAAATTTCACATAAACAACAATATGGAATCTAGGGATGGATATCCATGATGTGAGGTTATGATGTTGGGTTTGTGCTAAACATTAACATGATCTCCTCAAGCCTTGATTTATCTTTGCTAAGATTCCTTGCTTTTGTGCCACTTTGACTTTCCTTTTACTTTCTCTATCTATGTCAAGAGAAAATTTTGACCCATTGTATGTATTGCTAAATTTGGTATTCATGACTTGGGGCTATGGCTTTTGTCCTACCCTAAATTGCCAACGTTGTCTATATTTATGCCTTTCTTAAGTGTATCAAGCAAAAGGATTCATTTCAAACTATTACTAAATTGACCAAAGTGGCAACTTTAATAAGCATGTCAACTCACAAAAGGATTCAACTTTTCCCTGCATAAAAACTAAGAACTAAAGTAAAATGGATACCTATTGTTACTCATTGAAATTGTTGGAAGAAGGTTAATACTTATTTCATCAAAGGAACAAGACCATAATTCGTTGGTTTGTGCACAGTAGAAGGCTCTTGCGAATGGGATTGAACTTATGAATGATAATGGACTAGTGAATGGGAAACAAGGGAGCATGTACTTAGAAAATTTAAACAACAAAACAGAGAATCTACTTTTTAATATGTATTATAGGGAAGTAGTTGCTTTGCACTTGTCTTGATAGAACATAAGAGGTGAATCATTTTCATGAAAGAATGGTTGCCAGTATGAATGAATGAAGGAGAAAGGGGATCAATGCACTATAATATTGGTGCCCAACAGTGGTATATAGCTTGATAATGTTAGAGATGAGCTGATAAAGGGAGCCAAGTCTGATCAAAACTGCCTACACATCTAGCATGCAAATAAAGTGTTGTTTTCTGAGGTAGCTAGGCCAATTTGAATCCCAAGTCGAGTTTCTACCTATCAGTGATGCTAGTACAAATACTAAATCGATTTCCTGTGTAAGATTTATTAATACCTTTTGCAAGACGAATGAAAATATAATTACATCCTGCTGCTATGATATGTTTGGCATGAGGTATAGTTGACAATGCACATAGCAGGCCATGTCAAAGGAAATAATTTAAATGTTCTATTCATCACTCTAGGTCAGCAAACATAGTAAAATATACCATGCTACTTTACCAAATAAACCTTTAAAGTCAGCTGGTATACAACTAACATAAGAGTGAAGCCGAATTATGAATTCAATTGCTAGTGTATGATAATTTCTCCCTACACCCTAATGGACATATACCTCATCTCAGTCTAGAAGATAACACTTCCATTCTAGTTTACCAAATAAACCTTTAAATTCAAGTGGCATACAAGCTAGCATAAGAGTGAATCCAAATTATGAAGTTCATTGTTGGTGTATGATAAGTTCTCCCTACACCCTAATGGACATATACCTCATCTCAGTCTAGAAGACAACACTCCACAAAGGCACCATGTGTCAACTCTGAAAGGCACTCCACAAACCGTCGATATTGCTTCAATTATATGACTAACCATTCCACCCCATACAAACCGTCAATGCTGAACAGTGAACTCTGTATCACTGAGCTCACTCCAGATGATATCCATGAATATGTGTGATTAACACTCAGATATATTATTTCAAATCTGGTGTTAATATAACAGACATATTCAAAATGCTAAGTTACAATTAAACAAAGAATGAACAACACATGCATCCACAGGTTTCCAGATTTTTTTTGTAAGGTGTAATGCCCATTTTGTCCAAATTCCCTACCATTCATAGTTAATAGTAAGGTTAAGTCTAGGAATTTTGACAAATATAGAGGGAAAAATCCATTTTTAGGTTAGCGTAATTTTGTCTAGAGGATGATATTAATCCTCAACTGTCCATTTTGGGGTCAGATTTTGTTACAATTATATATACATCTGCATTCTTAATATTATATGCACCCTTGCTATATACATGAGAAGATTTTTCATATTTGTATCTAATTGTTCGGATTCACATGCATGCACAGGAATATTAATTTTCCATCAAAATTTGAATATTTTATGTATTATTTGTTCAACTAGTTTTTGTTTCTGGTTTTTTACCAGTTCCAACCCAGTTTTGATTTTTGAGGTTGACCAGTTCCTATTCCTGAAATCTGCAATTTGTTGCTAGATATTTTGTGTTGTTGGTTCGGCATCGGGTCTGCAGGAGGTTCATATCCTAGTATTTCCTATTTTGGCGCTATATCTAGTTGTCAGTGGGTGGTATGGGCTCCTTTCATTGATCAATTCTCTGTGTATTAGAGAAAGTGTGTGGTTTTGTTGCTCTTGTTTCTCTGTTAAAGTTAGAAATTATCATTGTCGTAAGGATTACCTACAGGGAATCTTCGTGGTCCAACTCGAGGCCTCATTTTACACAGAGAAATACCTATAGGGAATCTTCACTTCAATCCCAACAAGTAAGTATATATAAGCACTTTTCTCTATTTCTACTCCACAAAAAAAATAGTAGGTGTCTTAATAATGCAACAAAGGATATAAACATATTTTTCCATAGCTTCCTACAATGAAGGATATGTATCAGTTAATGGTGATACCAATTAGTATGCCCTAGTTTATTATGATGGACTGTAATTTTAAATATTTTTTCCTTCGTATACCCTCTCCAGTATTTTCGGTATCCCATGCACTTATTTCATTCATATATATATATATATATATATATATATATATATATACAGACATGCTTGTGTTATTTGTTGTACTTGTGATCTTTTGATGTAACTATAGTATACACTTGAACGTGTTTCATATATATACACACACATGCTTGTGTTGTTTATTGTACTTGTGAGCTTTGGATGTAACTATAGTATATACTTGAATTTGTTTCTTGATTGGTATTTAGAATGCATATAAGTTTATTGATTTTTAACTATTTTATGAATCATGATTTACATTCTAGGAAGTAATGGGTACTGGCATCCTCTGTGATCCTTGCAAGAGGAAAGGATGGGTGGCATGTGACTTCTGTGAAGGTCAGAAGATAAATGTACAAATGCAGAGCAAGCGATTTTATCGGCATTGTCTCTCTTGTAGAGCCATGAGTCTATTTGCATGACTATGTATCTCTGTTTGTGTATGCCTACTTTTAGATATTTGGATTAATGAACTTGAATTTTGAAAGCCTCTTCTTGCAGTGGATATTCCCATTTTGTTGTCACGTGAGTGGTCTTTAATGCGCCTGGATTTGATTTTTTCTCTTCTATGTGGAAAAGTAGTTAATCTTTCATTCAACCAAAAATAATTCCTTAGTAATTAAATGACATTATAAATGTGTAGAGTGATGCTTAATTGTCTTGCAAATATGCACTGAGATTGTTTGGAAGATGTGTTAAATGCCATTTCACCCAGGGATTTGCAGCTTTAGGAAAGACCAGTTTTAAATTTTGGTGAATAGAGTAAAGTATGGATGCTCTAAAGCACTTAAGGATTAAAGTAAGGAGTACTATTGTCAGGAAAATACCAAGACTGTCCAAGGTACACCAATGATGGTGGGAATTTTCTCATTTGAGCTAGGAGTGTGGCTCAACTGTCGGATATTTATTCAGGCTATAATTGCATAGCATATTTGTGTGGTTTGAATAGTAAAAAATTCTCTCGTCACTTTAACCACAAATCGTGAAATTGAACTCTCACTAGGAATAAGCCAATGCATACCCCAGAATCTCCAAAGAAAAAACAAATTCTGGTTACTTGAGAATCTGAGATACCAAGTTTCCTGTCCCAAAATTAGAAGCAATCTTTACAAAATCTCGGTAAAGAGATTATAAGATGCATTTTGATAAGACGTGTTTTTGATAAAATTCGGTCTACCCCAAATGCTATTTTTGGATAGCTGACACATAATCGCTGATGTAGATGTCTAGCAAAGATCACTGCTTCAATAGAGATGGGTTTTCTCTGGAGAAGTGGAAGGGTTTGATGAAAGTAAAAGTGAAATTCCAAACAAGGGGGTAGTGTTCTATTTCTTTTAGTTGGATGATTGGGTATGCGATAAATGTTCATGATCACCTGGAACTCAAACAAACATGGAATCATATTTTATGTTTTTTTCTTCGTGGGAAAGTCTTGTAGCACTAACAACAATGTAGACATGATTTGTAAATATGGGACTTATAGCCCTCAGGTCTCACCAACATGGATTTTCTACAGAATTGAAATTTGGTCTCTACTCTTAGAATAATGCAGGGTTCTATGTTTTCGGAGTTGATTCCAAGGATTATGTTCTAGATTGGTTCACTGCTTTAGGTCAGGTTTCGAACTGTTGAGAGTCAAAACCAATGCTGATCACCAATGCCAATGCACTGTCTGTAATGGGACATTCAATTTGTCAAAGCTGAGGTCAAAGTCTCCTTGTGCATAAGTGGGTAGTATGTATGGAAGGGTTCGATTTTGTTTACAATGCTCTGTTTCTAGGTCAATTACATCGCATACTGTGTATTTTAATGAAAATCATAGGATTTGGTTGTGGCTCAACTATATCTCCCCATTAAATATACGTTCAAGCAATAAATCCAACACAGATTTGGCTCAGTCTTTATTCAAATTGCTACCACCAACATTACTCCAAGTCCATCAAGGACCTTGCATCTAGCTAAGAAATGGGTTTTCTCCATCATTTGAACTGGATTATTGTTGTAGTCATATTGGACTCACTAATAATTTCACAATTTCCTTTGAATTGAATTCCATTTGTTAGAACATGAAGAATGCATGATAATTCCATTTTGCTACTGATATAGTAGACTGTGTTCATTTCTTTGGGATGCTCTTGGACTATTAACTTGGGCATCATTCCTCTGGGGTTGATAAAACCTTATTTGTGAATGTGCATACCCTCTCCTAATAGGCCATGACTATGGTATGATCTATTCTAGCTGGGATGTGAATGTGTTGTCTCTATTCTATAGATAGTGGTTTATTTTGAAGCTTTAGTAGGTACATATTTTGTAGATGGTAGGTATGATGGAGTTATATGTACTTCTTGGCAGATTTAAGAAATATCCCCTAAGTTTATCTATAGTTTGTAGCACTATTTAGTCTGTTGGATGGATCTAGATATTTTGGTGAGAGGTTGAATAAGTTTTCATTTTTATACTACAATATAATCTTAAATAGATGTGGAGGGATCCACTTACAATACATACATTTTCAACTAATGACCCAAAGGAAACTAATAATGGACAATTCCAACACTATTTGGATGTCTGCAATCGAATATTATTGGTCTTGGCTAGCCACCCTACTCCTCAAAGTTTGTTTGCTGCAAAATGCTTGAAAAGGACTTGCAAATAACTTGTAACTCTGACATTAAGCTTCCTTCTCTGTTGGTTGTCCAAATTCCTATAGTAGTCCGAGACTTGTTGTATTAATGGTTTTCTAACAACAATTTTCCTACTTTTAAGATAAATTCCATGGATTTATTTCCATGATCTACTCATTCGTATGTCTTTCTTTCTCTGCTCTACAATATTAAAATGATGAAAATATAGTGAAATTTACCTCTTTTTGTGTGATAGTCCTCTTTTTTGTTGTTTACTTGCTTTGTTGTTGGGTAAACTTTTATAATGCTTCCATCTATTCTCAAGTGATTATGTGAATATTAGTACCACTCCATTAAAACAAATTTAGTGTAGTTATTTGAGCACTGAATGGTAAGTTAAAATAGTGAACCTTGTTGATTTTAAGAAGTACAACACTACATGGGATTGGATATTTGCATTGAATCCTCTAAATTTCAAGGTTAGGTGGAAAGGAAGCAATTCAAATGCTATTACATTGTTTTTGATGTTAGTTTTTAGGATGATAACCTATCAGTCATTAACAAGTGGGCCTTAAGGTGGCATGTTGGACCCCTAGATAACAATTATTATTTATACTAAGCTGGGGAATTATTTGTTAAAGAACATGCCTTTTGTTTGCATAGCACAACTACATTTTACTTTGATATTTTCCATTTTTACTACTGAGATGGTTATCCAAGAATACGTTTTCCTAAAATTTCCTACTGATGATAATGTTTAATAGAATTCGTTTTGACTTTTTTGATATTGTGTTATCTAACAAATTGATGTCAATTTTTCAGAGCTATCAAAAGTGGAGAAGCTTGTTCTTACAAGGAAGGCAGTGGAAGGAGAAATATTGACTGCTGTGGAGGTCATCCCTAAGAGTGAGTCACAACAAAGCATTTGGGAGAAGTACAAAAAGGATGTTAAATATCAATGGTATGTTATAGATATTTTACCGTTACTTCTATTTAGATTATTAGTGTTCTTGTCATGTCTACCCATGTTAGGGGTTCATGCATTTCCTTCTAATGGGCATGTTACGATCATCTGTCTGAAGTTGCATAGACTTTTGATCCATTTATTTTACAATGCTCATGCTCATACAAAGTGCGTCTAGAGGATGTTGGATGTTTCTTACGGATGTTGGATAGTTTGTTGTCTCTCTTTGCCTACAAATCTAGAATTAGATTAAATGCATAGAATAAAGAACACATTCATATTCACATGGCTTAATAAAAATACATTTTGTAAGAGACGCTTATAATATGGAAGACCATTACTTTCAAGGCTTTTAAGTTTTCTCCTAACTCATACACTTACGTACATCCATACATGTACACACAACAGTTTTGTTGTTGAGTTAGAATCTGAAAACACATAGAACTTGTATTTTTAAAGTCCATGACCTATTGATTCTTTATTCAAATACTGTTGTGATTCTTTTCTATATTCCACTATGTGGTCTTGTGGCCTTTGTATTGTTATGAAACTTTGATTTTTTCAGCTGTGTTTCAAGTATTCTAATTCTTGCAAAATTATGTTCACTTATGGAACATCGGTTTTGGAAACTTAGGGTGATAGGTCTCAAATTGTGTTGACCACTTTGTTGTGTCTATGACCTTGCAATTTTGGAGGTTTTATTCTTGTGTCTTTTCATCCCCACAACTTTTCTATTTTAGATTCTTGCAGTTCTGGAAGACGATGAACTTACACAATAAAATTCTCTCATTTTGACCTAGATTAGTCCTCCCCTATCTAAACCCCATGTGATCCCCAAATGTAAAGTCGAATGTTGTATTATTTAATATTAAGTGAAAAAAATTGAACTATCTCCAAAATCCCCACCTCCCTTTGTTCTCTAAGGTTCAATTTTATACAATGGTGTTTGAATTGAAATTGGCACATCTAATTCCAATGGGAAAGAAATTGAATTGTCCATTATTAAAACTATTGGTATTTAGAACCCCATAAATAAAATTAGTCTTCATCATCACAAATATGGAACTCATGAATTGTTCATTAACGTGCCTGAGATAAATTTCAATTTGAGATTGTTTGATGATAAACCCCTTTTGAAATTTTGAATAGTTCAAGCAAACATTTTTTCTTTTCTATGTAAAGTTTTCTTTATTCATTCCTTCTCCATGTCTCTTCACCAATTTTTACTCTGAATCCCATTATTCTCTTTTTCTTTTTGTGTTTTTTTTGTTAGTTCTTATTTCACATTCTCTTCATTAGCTATTACTAAATGGATTCATGATGCTATGTTGTGTGGAGGAGCCCCCCTCTCCGCCCATGCTCCCAAAATTCACAGGATTCATGAAGCTAGTTGATGAAGTAATGGAATGCCCCTTCAGAATCTCTTGATGGAACAATCGTTAGTAAGATGAGAAACCCCTGAAATTCATCTACCTCCTTGTGGCCTTATCAATTGTGGAAATCAATATGATCATTTTTCCTATTGACATCTTACTAATTTTTAGATTATAAATAATGCACATAATATAAATCAACTTTGTTGATGTTAATTGTTAAAATATTCATTATATCATATATGCTACACATAGTAGACATCTTCTTTTAGTAACCATTCATGAGTTTTTCTCTTACCATCCCATTGCTGAAAAAAATCACCTCATCAATGAATAACAACATGTATGTAGCAACACACACATCCTCAATTGGTTTCTACAACTATTTCTTAAACACATCCCTGATTCTTTGTCCATATCAAGTTTAGGTTATTAGGTATGCATGAATACATTATGTTGTTCTCTAAGAATCTTTTGCAGACCACTTTAATAGATTGCCTAATTGTTTAGGATATTTTGTTGCCTGAGCATGGTAGATTTTTGTGCTTATTATTGTGGTTGAAAAAATAAATTCGATTTTAAGCATGAATGTCTTTGGATCTTATTGTCTTTTATTAGAATTACAAATGATGAAATCTATGTGTTAATATTTCTCCTCTTCCCGATTCTTAAAAGGTGCTAGCTCAATGGAAGAGCGCCTGCTTTACAAGCAAGAGGTTGGTGGTTCGATTCCTCCATGCCCTAATGATATTGGAATGTATTTCTAAAGGTAAAAAATGTAGTAGTGCAAGATGGATGCAATATTAGATGCAACACTAAATGCAAAACAAGATGTAAAAGTGGACGTCACACTAAACACAAAAGTGGATGCAAAAGTCGACCTTATGTCAAACGCAAATATGGACACAAAAATGGATGTCATACTAAATGAAAAATTGGATGTAAAAAGAGACTCAACACTAGACACAATAAATGACTCAAAACTAGAATCAATACTAGGTCCAAAACTAGATGCAACAGTAGATGCAAAAGTGGACTCCTAAGTAGACGTAAAATTGGACATTATTTTGAGCACAAAATATGGTCTATCGATGGACATAAAACTAGGCATAACACTAGGTGCAAAACTAGAAGGAACACTTGGCGCAAACAAAAACTTAAAATGAGACACAATATTGGATGCAAGATGGGACAAAACATTGGATGTAAAACTAGATGTAATATTGAATGCAAGATGGGATGCAAAATTGGACACAAAACTGGATGCAATATTGGATACAAACATGGGTGCAAAACTAGGCACAACACTGGGTGCAACATTGGGCTCAAACATAGATGCAAAAAAAGACATCAACCGGGATGCAAAACTAGGTGCAAACCTAGATGCAAAATATGATGTAAAACAAGATGAAACATTAGGCACAAACATGGATACAAAAAAATATGTAAAATAAGATACAAAATTAGATGCAAATGGGGATGCAACATTATAAGTAAAATTGGATGCAAAACTAGACACAACATTGGGTCGAAAATTGGATGCAAACCTAGATGCAACGTTAGATGTAGAATTGGACACATAATTTTATGCAAAACATGGTGCAAAATTGGGTGCAAGACTCGATGAAAAACTAGGAGCAAAATAAGACGCAACATTGGATGCAAAACTGAATGTGAAATTGGGTGCAAACAAGGATGTAACAAAGGATGCAAAAAAATATGCAATAGAAGTTACAAAATTGGGTGGAAATAAAGGCGTAACAAAAGATGCAAAAATTTGGGCTAAAAAATGGACGCAAAAATGGATGTTAAAAAGGACGAAAAAAAAGGTTCAATAGACGACGTTTTACAAAAATGTACAATAGCACCAGGTTTAGCAACAGATTGTTCACCACAATTGAGAAAACATTACACTACAATTTTGCGCTAAATTCGACCCTAAATCCATTTTTTGTTGTAGTGATATTTGCACTATTCTAATACTGGCAAAACTGCCTAAGTGGCTTCACGAAAATGCCCACCAGAGATTGTCCTGCTGATGATAAATTTATCTGAGGGTATGGGTTTTCTTTGATGAACTGGATATCTTTCCATGTTCTTAGTTTTTATTATGGTAACCACATGAGGAAAATATCAATCTGCCAAAATAGAAGAAATATTTTTTTTGCATATTCAAAAGTATGAAAAATTGACTAAGTTTTAAGAACAGGAGTTTGAGAGGTCAGTTGGAAATTATCGCTAAGGGATGTCTTTGTGCAAGTAAATTCATCAAATGTGGTTAGATGCATCAACACTCAATGTCTTTGTGAAACTAAATTCATTATTTTGTCCAAAAACTCTTTGAAGATGAAGTTACCAGTATGCCAAAAGTGCCCTCTGGCTTGTTTTTCTCCAGTCCAGTAAATTGCCCACCCAAGTCAGAAGAATACGAGTCTAAAGGGGAAATTAGTTTGGTTGTGCTGAATGGGATGTACTACATCATATGGTACCATTGGTTAAGGAGTTGGTGAAAATAAAAATCCCTCATGTTGAATTAGGGTTTTATAATTTTGTCCAAGTGGTAAATCTATAGTTTAAAATGAAATTTTCAAATTCCTACCACATGATGTGTGTGTGTCAGTTAATTCATCAAATGACATGTATTTTTTCCTTGTTGAAGTCTTTATCTAGTCATGGTTTCAGTTTTCCCTATGGAGGTAACATGAGTGAAAAATTAACCTTCCATGTTGAAAAAAAATCATGTTCACATAACGTATGAGTTTTCCTGCACATAGCTTAAAAATATATACTAAACAAGTTTTTCAGATGCTCACACAAGCCATAGATTTAAATAGATATTGCTTCTCCAGTTAATTAAAAAAATATGAAATAAATAAGAGACATAAAAAAAAAATAGTTTATTATTTAATTAGCATACATAAATTTAATTAATTTTGAAGAGATTGATTCTTTCTTTCACAACCTACAAGCAGTCTTGTATTGATCACTGAAAACATTGGATTCGGAGATGAATTCTCTATAATGTTCTCTTATATGCCGATAAATACAAAAATCCATTATACAATTTTTTTTTCATTAACTTTCGATAAATACATATATACATTGATTTATACATGTCTATCATGTTTCAGATATGGCTACAATCCATCCTCTTGAGCAGAAGAAAAATATGAATTGTCTCTCTTTCCTTTCATAGAATATTGTAATTGTACTGGATTTGGACAAGGCACTTATTGCGATTTATTTCCAAGCTCTCTAACTCTCCATGAAACTTTTTTAAAATTTTCAAGAAAAACATTTTTTCTGCCATCAGTTTTTCAACATTTCTACATTTTTCTTATACTTCGTTGATTCCTGTTCTTCCTTGACCTCCAATTTGTATCTAGTATGTTTCAAATGATTTTTATCTTCAGTCATTTCACGTTTCAGATTATGTATTTCTTTCTCCTCCTCTTTTTCCCTCAACTCTATCTCGTTGGGAAGGACATGAATTGCACTCATCGCAATAGCTGACCCTTTTAATTCCTTCTCCAAATCAATAATTGTGGATTTAAGTGTTTGAATTTCCATATTACATCCTAAATGCTGATCTTTTTTACCTTCTAATAGTTTTTATTCAGCTCCCTTATTTTTGCATCTTTCCCGATCATCTTCTCTTTCATTTCTTTATGTAACGGTGTTGAGGCATACAAATCACCTAGTGTAGGGCTCGTTGAGAAGCTTTCTTGTAGCATATTCTCTTGACTTGCTAAGGAATTATCTTGCTCTTCTAAGAACATTGTACCTGTAGGTGTATTTTTTCTTCTACCCTTACCCTTACCCTTACCATAGTCTCCTTTGGTACCCTTACCTTCACCCTCACCACCTTCTTGACTGGATATTTTTTTTCCTCTACTTTGTTTTTTAAGTTATAAAGTTTCAGGGATCCTTGATAACCTTGTTCCTTTTGACTCATTAGCTTGCTTAGAAATGGTTTTTCTCAAATAGAAAATTATTGATTCTAATTCTCCAACTTTTTTTCCATGGCTTCCTTCCCACTCTTTCAAATTCAACTGAAATTATTGTACTACCTGTTCATATTCTTTAATTTTATTCTCCATTACCTGTAAAGGACCCATTTCTATCCTCATTGGCAGTACATTGAGAAAAAGTGGTATTTTTTTCAACTCTTCTTTGAGTTCACTCGCTTCAGCAATAGATTTTTCCAAAGCCTCTTCATACGTAACCCTCACATACTGAATTTCTTTTTCAGCACAATCAGTGTGTTTTTATACTTTGTTGGATAATAATTTAACCATTTATTCTTTCCCTTTTATAATTTTGTCCGCTCTGAATTGGCTATCCATAACTGTCTTCTGCAATGCTACTATCTCTTTTAGGCATTGTAAAATATTATCATCTTTTCTTAAGCACTCTTCTGCCCAATTGCATATATAGGAAGCTTGTTCCTTGAAATGCTCCATTTTATCAGATAGGATGAACAAGTACCTACTATCAAACTTATATGATGCAATGTCTAAATGCATAGCGGAAGCCCTTGATTTTGATTTGGAACAACAATCATACTCAATTGCCAACTGTTTAGGAGGAATTCTATCAAGAATGTCTTGAGGAATGGAAAAGTGAGTAGTAGTTTGTTCCATTTCATTTTTTGTCACCTCCTCCAAATGACCTTTATCTGCATGTCCCTTAAACTCTTTCAAAGTTATGGCAGCACTAATTTCATCATTTATGACCAAATCGGGATACTGTACTCGTAATTTGCCATCATGCTCAGGACTTTGTACTGGCGATTCGTCGTTCTGTTCAGTAGGGTGTAATGGTAATTCCCCATGGTTCTTAGGATACTGTACTAATTCCCCATTCTGTTGAGGAGACTATACTAGAAATCCCTCATTATGTTCCCTGCTTTTATGTTTCCTAACGTATGTTTTATGAACAGGTGGTTTTGGAAAAGATATTTTTCCATTCTGGTTGATATCATCAATCTCTATTTCAGTAGCATCGGGTCGACATAAATCAATAATTTTTTGAAGTGTGCCTAGGAAACTAAATTTAACCTTTGTTAATTGGTTCTCTTGCAGGGCAGAGTTGAGTTTCTTAGCCAGTAGATAAGGAATATCTCAGGTATATCTTCCACCCAATGTATCACTAACCACATACATTCACCTGAAATGCCATCCCTTTGATGATTCAGAATTGTCCTAAGGACAATCTGAATCAAAGTTTTGTATATTCCGAGAGGGACATCTTGCATTTTTAAACCATTCCTCAAAACATTTAATTCTCACGCACAAATTTTACCGGCCATCTAATTCTTCTCTTGTTTGGGGGTTTTCCTTGAGCTTAAAATTTCTCCCATTCTACGTGGAATATTTGTAGCTCGAGAAACCAAATCAGGGTCGAGGTATACCCGCTTCCCAAAAATTATGAGTTCCATATTCCCAGCATCATATTTTGAAATTGACTCATCTATCTCCTCATCAACATAACTAAACATTCCCCACAAAAAGTCAAAAACTTATGCTTTTGTCAGGATAGTTTCCATACATGGTGGCCACATCTTTGTATATCTCCATGCATCAGAATTCTCTTGGAATTTCTTTACTGTTATATTATCATCTATGGACGACTGTGTTTCAACTTGGGTTGCAAAGGATGATGCCCACATTTCAGCTATGCTCTTCATGTTGGACGCCCCTATTTGATGTTAGAAAATGGTTATCTAGGTTGGAAGTGGATGTGAGTTGATGCACACGTACTGTATTTCAGGCTCGCAAATTCTCCCTGCAGATTGATTTTCAGGCTCACAAATTCTTCCCGCAAAGAGGTTTTCAGCAATAAATCAAGGCTTTGCTTGGGTATGCACCTTGGAAATAAAAACATATAAAAAATGAATTTGGAAATAAAGACATATAAAGATCATCATGACATAAAAGATATAAACACGTTCCTCTACTCTTCAATAATTAAATATCATTCATCTTCTTCTTCATCCAACTCAACATCTATATCAGGATCTGGTTCAGAAGACATATTCATGAAAACATCATTCACATCAACATCATCATCAATTGAATCTTTGCTAATATAGTCATCGACATCTTCAATGAGATCATAGTCTACTACATTTGGATGATCAACCTCTTCAACTTCTTCATCGAACACATCAACTGTAGCCACCTGCTCCTAATATGAATCATCATCATCATCTTCTTCTTCATGATTACCTTCATCATCTACATGATTATACTTTACTGTTCTTCCTCTTGGATCGTATCTAACAATGTATGACCAACCTTCCTTGCCTAGTACCTCTGAGTAAAAGACTTTCTCAGATTGACTTGGAAGAACATAAGGCTCTGTACTCGGTTCAAATACCCTTGTATTAACCATGGTAAATCCATTAGCATGCTCAATAACAGTTCTTTCAGGATCGCATTCATGCATCTGTATCCTGCACCACTTCACCTCAAACAAAACTATTTTAAAGGAATTAAAATCACACTCAATTATGTCCTCCAAATGCCCATATTAACTATTCTAAGTTTCTTTTGGATGTCTGTCACTTCTAAAGGAAACATTGGTGACCTTAAACACTGTAGTTATCCCACAATCTGAGGTTTCCATCTTATCATCCAACATTTTGATACAAAATTTACGACCATTACACCACATAGCCTTGTGATGTTTCAACTGCAACATTGAAAACAAGTAAAAAATATATTGTGAATTAATAAATGTCATATAGGACTTAGAAAATATATTTGAAAACTTAAACAAACCAAATACATCGAAAAAATGGGAAGTAACTAGAAAAATGTGGGTAAACAATTTACTTGCCTTTTTATCTTTTAAACCATAGGCTAAATCAACTTCCCTTTGTGATGTAAGATTAGGAAATTGATGTCGATGACGATGAGCTGTTTCAATCATCTAACTGACCCCTTCCCATGATAACCTACCGAAGCATTATTCACAAACTTCTATCCAATGCTCCGTCCAATAAGGGTTGTTTTCAATGTATAAATGTAAATCATCCCACACTCGAGAAACTATATGAAAAAATTAACAATTCACTATCATTAATTAGATATCATTACATGTATAATTTAATATAGTTGAATATGCAGGATTAATAAAAAAATAACAAATCAATATGATAAAATAAAATTGGAAAAATACATGATATATTAATTCCACAAAATCCAATAATTACCTCTCATGGTCCTCATTGTACCTTTCCCCAATAAGACCTCACCTTCAAATTTGTTGATGGAGTTGAGATGCCAAATGCGAGGCACATTCATATTTTCTTCTAATTTAGGTAGATATTCACTAATATACACCATGCATTGATATACCATATATCCCTCAACCATATAACCTTAGGACCTGCTCTTTGTCTAACAAGATCATTTAACGACTTCAACTGCCTCTCCACCATCCACATCGACCTTGTGTGTACCGGTCCACATAATTCAATCTCTTCAACTTGGTGTATGAGGTAGTGTTCGTGTGAATTGAAAAATGTTGGAGGTAGATACTATTGCATTTCACACATTAGTCAGGGAATTTCTCTCTTCCAATACCTTATATCTTCTTTATGGATTTCTTTTGAGGAAAGCCACCTACAAATGATGCAATAAAATAATATCAAGCCATATATAAAATTTGCGGGAAAAACATAATATGTCAATAAGTTTCGCTACAAATCATGGACCAAGTACATTTTCCGTATAAAAAATTACTTACCTCATGTATTTTCCAAGAACATAAATAATTTGTTTTATGTTTTTGTCAAAGTTGTCTGGGAGAGATAAAGGTAGAACATACTGTATCAAAAAACACATAGTTATTATTTATTTCCAAATAAGAGAATTAAATTAATAAAATAGTGCATACCAATGAGGAAATATATTAAAAAATCACAATTACCTTAATGAATGTATGTCGGTCATGTGTTTTAACCCCACCAAAATCACCTTTTTTTCGTTAAGATATTATTTATGTTAGGCGAAACCCCATCGGAAACCTGATTTTTCTGATGACCTCTTTTACAATATTGCTTTGTTGCTCCGTCAAGCACCAAGGAAGACTAATACTCTTTTGACAGCCATCACCATTATAATTAATGATCACACTTTGCAATGTGTGATTAGCTTCTTGGATGTCACTGCAAATCTTTCCAATTCTTTCTTTGTCAGTCCTTCCATCTAATATTCGCCATAAAAATTCAGTTATGTTCTTCCCGATATGCATTGTATCAAACCAATGAACTATTTGTAGGTGCTCATAGTATGGAAACCTACTGAATTGCATCGGTTAAATTTTCATTCCTCGTGGAAGCCCATTCGTGCCTTAATGACATTCATGAAACATCAACAAAATCAAAAAATTACACTAACTAATCAATATAGGTACATACCGTGTTGAACATAATTCACTAAAAAAAACAAAGATTTATATAATATATGATACAATTTGAATGTGATTGTCATTGATGTCAAAGGAGCTCAGTGAATGACAAAATGATAACCATAGACATGATGGCGGGGTAAACTCGGTGAAAGACAAAGGAATGAAAAATGAAGTAATTACATGGCAAGGATGATGATGTGGCTTGTATGGTGAGGCTGGAAAGACACATAATGGTGTTCTAGTGCTATCAAGAAGTCAGTGTTGTAATAAAACATCATTCTGGAAAAATATGCCAACTTTGTGAAACTTTGGAAATTGACTAAGTATGAAAAAGTAGTCAAAATTACTCTAAGAGAATTACTGCCATAATTCATGGTTTGAATAGAATGCCTGCACCAGCATATTAGGTGATATCTTCTTGAACTGGCTATCTAGCCATGGTCTCAGTTTGCCTTAATCATTTATGAGGAGAAACTTATAAGTCTGCAAAAATAGGGTTTCAGGATAAACCTTGGAGAAATTCTTGGACATGTCTAAGTGTTGGAAAATTGGTCTAGGTGGCCTTTGATCCATGAAATTTGATAAATTTATTTCGACAAGGAAAACCCTTGGAGGGAATTTCCAAACGACCTCTCAAAATCCTATTCTCAACACTTAGGCAATTTTCTTGTGTTTCTCAAAATGCAAAATAGTATTTTTCCTAGTTTTGGCACATTGATATTTTGCATATGTGACGATTGTAAATCATCTTGAAAGTATGGATGGATAGCCATTTCAAAAAAGAACAAATCCATGCCAATTTATGAACCTATTGACATACACCCAACATCTGGCAGACATTTGAAAGTGGTCTTCCAAACTGCTTATTGACACTTAGACAAATCTTTTCAAACCCTAAGTCACCAAGGTGATTTTATTTTTTTCATCCAAATTGGAGAGTGAGACTTCCAAAATGTGAGGAATATCATACTGAATCAACCATGCCAATATTCTCTCCTGCAACCTCATCATCTAAGCTTGGCGGGAATTTTACTGGGATAGTGCAAATGAAGGTGAGAGGCACTTTTGGCAGATTGATATCTTCCTCCTTAGAGACTCTTTCAGAAATATGAAACCATGTTTGGATGCACCAACCAACATAATAGAGCCTATCAATTTCATATAATTTTTCTCATCGTCCTATGAGAGGTGGCGTGCATTTCCTTGAGGCGACTTAGGACTATTTTACCAATAATTCCATACTTGCACAATTTGTCCAAAACCTAAGGTGGATTTTTAATTTCACCCAAAACTTGAACTAACTCTACTATATGAATTATTACACCTTATTGAGAACACCTATGCTAATTTCACTCCCAGAATCATCTTCATTTTCCCTAGGAGGGCATTTTACTGAACTTTGGTGTAAGACGGCCCGGAACCCTATTTTGGAAGATCCATATCTTCTTCCTCAAGCATTATCAAACCAATGTGAGAACATGGTAAGGTAGAAAAAACATACACCTACAAGATGACCATGTGGTGCAGCCATTTTCTTCAGCGCACAAATTATGGCAGGTATTTCCCTAGAGCAATTCTAACTAATTCGACCAAAAATCCTTTTTTGGGAGACCTCTATCTTCTTCTTCAAGGAGTTTTTATGAGAAATGGGGCCATGGTCTGATAGATATTTCAACAAACTATAGGATGGAAGGTCATGGCAGGCATTTTCTTCTTCTTATGAATTATGGTGTTCATTTTCATAAGGTAGCTACTTTAGGGCAGTTTTTCAACACTTAGTCAAAATCCCCAAATTATCATACCGCCACCAACTACTACCAGAATGTGACAATGAAATCATGAGACATTAGGATGCCAACATGTGTTTTTAAACCTTATAACACATGCCATATCAACACTTATTTTTTCATTAATGACCTCCTTTGACATCAATGACAACCATACTCAACAATGTCCTTGTGCTAATAAAATTCATAGGGTGACATAGATCTGTTCCTACTTGAAGTGGTTATCAACCCATGCTTTCAGTTTTCCTTATCATGGTCACATGTGAAAGAAATCAATTTGCCAAAGTAGGACAAATATTGTTTTGCATATTCAAAAATTTGGCTAAGTATTGACCAATATTCCAACAATACATAAATAATTTGGCATACATTGACGCTTTCTATTATATTCCAAATTCCATAGGTGAGATGTCATTCCTCGTGGTTTTTTTCCAGTCTCTTATTTACCATTGAATTTTGTTTTATTTGTAGTTTGATAACTATGGTTCTTAGGCAGAAAGTTCCTATACTCATCAAACACTTCCTTTGCTAAAATCCTTGAATGACGAGATTTTATCCTGGGACCGCAAGCTAGACATGCAAATATACCCCTTGTTTGAATACCTACAAGATATATGATTTAGTGCAGTGAATTAGAATTACCATTTAAAATAATGCATGATATTTTCAATAGATATATATAATATTAAAGAAAAAAAGAAAGTAACAATATACCACAAAAATGTGTTAACCTGTGAGCATCATGAATTGTCCATCCAAATATTCCATGGAATTGAAATTGTCTTTGCCCTACTGGTCTAGAGATGCCATAAATAGTGACGCCAGCCCATAACTTCAACAACTCATTGATAAGAGGCTCAATATATATGTTCATATCTTTAACCTGGTACTTACCTAATTAGTCCAATATACATGATTAATTATATTTAGCTATATGTCGTTATATATAAAATACATAATTATCATGCACGAAACAAAGAAATGAAATATTTAGTGATCAGAATTTCAAGTAAAAAAATACAAATTAATTAAATACCTGGAACAATCATTGCCAACATTGTGTGCTCTCTCTTGACTAACATCCAGGGATGAAGGTTATTGTTTATAACAAAAACAGGCCACACTGAGTAGGTAGAACAAAGCTCTCCAAATGGATTGACACCATCAAATGCCAATAGAAGTTTAACATTACGAGGTTATTCTTTGAAAACTGCCTACTTTTCTTCAATGCACCTAAATGCAGATGCATCTATAGGAATTCGAAGAATGTCATATTGACTTCTATTCTTTGCATGGAAATCCATAAACTATGCTATAATTTGGCACCTCAACAACCGCTGGAGACGTGGAATTATCGGAATATAAAAAAGAACTTTGTGAGGAACCTTTTCTGTCACTTTATCGGTTCAATATTTACTTGTTTGACATTGTGGGGATTCATTTTCTAATGCATATTGTCCATAGTATATGATATGATCATTAGGAAATACATCAATAACTTTATACTCCATTCCAAAGTCTTTCATAATCACATATATCTCTCGATATGTGCGTGGTAAAATATTTGACATTGGTAATAGAAATTCACCTAACAATATACAAAATTCAAAAGAATAAGTCAACCTAACAATATTAATCATCAATATCGCATCCATACTTTACAAATTAGATAACAATAGCAATATAGGAAAAAATTCAACCCTTTATGTACATGTGGACATGCAAATATAAATAATTAACAAATTACATACCTTAGTATCTGTGTGAGATAGGTGTTTAATAAATCATTCAAAACCTTCAAGTTCACTAACAACAATATAGCAGATAGAAGATTTGTTTTTGAGCCTTCATAAAGAGGTTGACGTGCCTTCTCAAGTAGAGGATCAACATCATGACTATAATCCTGGTTGTCCTCATTGATTGGAGAAAATCTATCTTGGATCAATCTATGTATCTCATCTTCCTGATTTGTATCACTAACGTTATCTCCATCCATATCATCATTCAGAACTTGATCAACTTCAATATTATGATCTAGATGTTTGTCACCCTGTAAATGAGTATTTTTGCTAGTACTTGGAAAATAACTCTTTGGAAGGGGACATTTTTGGGGCATTGTCTATATATTTACAAACGACATAGTAAAATTAGTGTGTGTAGAACATATAATAAAATGATAAGACATTTTACTGAAATTAATGACATGATGACTATTACATAGAATGCATTAAGAATTGAATAACCTCTTACCAAGGGACAATATTCATAACCCCCTTTGGCGTGCCCCTTCTCCCTACAATGTCTTTCATCTATCGCTATTAAAATTCTTCTTATTTGCAAGCCCCTACAATTATTGCAAGGGAAATAACATTTTCCATTTCCCCTTGCCTCTATTACCGCTCTAAACTGAGCAAGCTTCCTTGCATTTTCATTCATAGTGAAAAATCCTTGTAGTGACAATTAATTGTCTTACCTACACCATACCAAACAGTAACTTGTCAAATACATTGGATATAAGTATATTTATAAATGCAGTATATTATATACCAATTTCTATAAAGAAAAACATGAGTACTGTGATGAATATGATTATCATTGATGACAACATTAATGACAATCATTTTGGAAAAATATGGTAATTTGGTGAAAAACAAGAAAATGACTAAGTGTTGGAAAGATGGCTCAGGTAGCTTTAAGCAAATTCCTGCCACAAATTGTGTGTTGAAGAAAATGCATGCACCATATGGGGGTCTTGTAGATTGATATTTGACCTACCTGACAATGTCTTCAGATTTTCTTGGAAGTAGCTGAGGAAGAAGTTATGAACCTACAAAAACAATGTTTTAGGAAGATTGGACAAGACCAAGAAAATTGTCCAAGTGTTGGAAAAACTGGCTCATGTGGCCTTGGGAAAATGCCCGCTGTACCTTATAGGTGTATGATAAAAATTATCTAAAGATATCATCCTACATATTGTTGAAGAGGATATTTCACCATGGTATCAGTTCTCAAATAAGATGTTTGATTACAAAGATAATGGTCTGCCAAAACAGAGTTTCAAGATGTTTTTCCACTATTCTAGTACTGGAAAAACTGCCCTAGTGGCCTCAGGGAAATTCCTTCCCTATCTCATAGGATGCTGAGAAAAATAATATGAAAGTGTTACACTATAGATTGTTGTTGGTTGCATCTAACCATGGTCTCAGTTATCATGTGGAATTTTTTATGACAAAGATATAAATCTTTCAAAAGTAAGAAAAATATTATTTTTCATTTTCAGAACACAAGAAATTGGTTGTGTTAGATTTAGGAAATTGAAAGGAATTTTGAAATGCCCACAAGGAGGGGTTATTTTGATGATAAAATTCATCAGGTAGCATAGGAATGTTCCTTGGTGAACTGACTATCCAACCATACCTTTAGGTTGTCTTATCATGGTCTCATATGCAAAATATCAATCTGCCAAAAATAGGAAAAATAATATTTTGCATAGTGAGAACAAAAGAAAATTGACCAAGTGTTAAAAACAGGAGTTTGAGAAGTCCATTGGAAATTCCCACCAAGGGATGTCTTTGTGCAAGTAAATTTATCAAATGTCATGGGTCCATTCTTTGGTAAGTTTTCCATCTGCTCATGACTTCAGGTCTCCATAGAGTGTTCACACGTGTGAAATAGGAGTCAACCAAAATGGGAAGAAATATGTTTTGATGTTCAAAAGAGGGTGAGAAGCTATTTTGAATACTTTCCAGAGGTTGTGTGCGTGTCAACATATTTATCTTGTGATATGGTCTTGTTAATAGTTGAAATGGATATCTAGCCATGTTTGTAGGTTTCCTTATGGTGATCACATGATGGAGAAATCAATCTGCCAAAGTAGAAGAAAAACTGTTTTTACAAGTTAAAAACAATTTTGTTTAAGTGTTAAATTAAAATTTTTGGAAGTCTATATGATGATGTGGACAATACTGAACACAAGATACTAATGGTGTATGGACAAAGTTGAGATAGGGATGCAGTATGTTGTATGTTGAATGACTTGTTGAGTACAGAATGAAGACTTGCTGATTGGTATTTTTGATGTGTGTGCCTATGGAAAACTTTGGAAGAGTGATGTATCAATTGTAATTTGTAATTTGAAATTTGTATAGGGAGGTTGGGTGGAGTTAGGGAAATAATTATTGGTATTTTGATCTAGGAGGATATTGGTGGCCACCAACCTATTCCTATTGGACCCCCACCATTGTTTCTTTCAGTTTTCTAGTTTCCTTAATTGTAGCACAATTTACTATTTTTGGCATTTTTCGGGTCCTAAACTTCTGGAGCCATTTTGAGGCCCAAAATGATGTTTTTTCGACATCATGCACGTCAAATGAAGGTAGTATGCTAAAGTTACGAACCCGAGAAATTGATGTATGAAGTTACCCAACGGGGCCCACATTCTGGCATTTCACCTCCTAGCGTTAGGTTTTTGGATGTATAGGGTTTCCATTGTTTCTCAATAATATATAGGCCTTTGAGCCTCATTGTAACACAGAGTTCAGAGGCATGTAGTTGCCGCATATCTTCTCAGAGATAAGCTACCAACACTCTAGCTAGTTTATTTCCATTCTGTATGTGAACAAGTTTCAGTTATTGATTAATCAAATGAAGTGTTATTTCTGCTGCATATTTGTTTCTATGGTTATTTGTGTATTTTATTGCGTTCCTGCATAAATCTGGATCAGTGGTATTAGAGCAATCTTCTCTTTCTTGATTCTTCTTTGCATGTCCCCAATGAGGGCGGGGTATAAAGAGTTAGGGCTCGATCTGGTTGAACCTTTGCAAGATCAACCTCGCAAATCCCAATGGCTACCCATGGGAGACAAAAAGAAAGACGAGGATGCAGAATATCCTATCAAAATGTTGCTTGAGGAGGCCCTTGAAAAATGAAGGAATGCAATGATGGATAACTTCTCCCAGATCCTTCAACAACTTCCCACTGGCGGTGCATCTGCATCTAGCAGCCACTTTGAAGGTGCAACCCCTTTTAAGGTACAATTAAACTTTGACATTCCCATATTTGATGGTTGAATAGATGAAAATGCCATAGATATATGGTTGAATCTATTAGAAATATATTTCTTGGTTCATGACTTTTTCTAATCAGGAAAATATTACTTTTTCTCTACTCAAAGTTGCCCCCCATGTCAAGGACTGGTGGGAAAACTACTATGAGAGAAAGGATGAGGAGGAACCCTCTTGGAATTATTTTCGAGATGCCATAAAGGGACAACATTGTCCGGATGGGAGATATGAGGAAAAGTATATACAATGGACTATACTGGGGCAGCAAAGAGATCAAGATGTGCATGAGCTGATGAATTTGTTCCATACCCTGTGCACCAAGTTGGCTATCAAAGATTCAAAGAAAAATTTGGTGATAAAGTACCGCAGTTGTGTGCACAAATACATTCAGGAGGAAATGGAGTTCCTCGACATCTCCTCTCTTGGTATGACATATCGGTATGCAGCGAAAATTGAGAAAAAATTAAAACAGAAAAAAAAAGACTTTGGATCTACGAATCAAAAGCAAGGGAAAGGTGCCCCCAAAGTGTAGAACCAAGGACACAGCCAAGGCATGGTGACTCAAGAAAAATTTTGAAAGCTGCAAGCAAAGAGAAACACCACAAAGCCGAAGAAGGAAGCGGGAAAGTGGTGCAAGTTCCATAAAATCCCCACTCACAGCACAAGTGAGTGTAGGGCCAAGTAGTCACTGGTGGCCAAGATAAAGGCTTCTGAATCAGATGCATACTCTAACACTAAATTAGAAATCGAGAAGGGGAATGACAGAGGGAATAAGATTATTGATGCAGATCCCAATGCCACTGTTGCCACCATGAAGATCCAAAAGGAAGAACCAGAAGATTCAGAGGAGGAGGAGCATCTTTTCCACTCCAAGATGTGGGTAAAGGGTTCCCCACTATAGTTCATTGTCAATAGTGGGAGCCAAAAGAACCTAATTTCAGCAGAGGTTGTGAAGCGGTTGGGTTTTCCGACCATAGCACACCCACAGCCGTACACCATTGGGTGGCTTCACCAAGGACGAGATCTCTGCGTCATCCAGCAGTGTCACCTTCCCTATAGCATCAATCCCTTCACAATTGAGGTAATATGCAATATTCCTCCTCTTGATGTTTGTGATATATTATTAGGTCAACCGTACTTATGGAAGCGACATGCTGTATATGAGTCTCGGCCTCGCATTGTTATTATTACGTTGGGAAATAATTTGTACAGGATACCAGAGGTACCACCTCCTACCACTATCTCTTTAGTTACTGTAAAAAAATGCAGTAAGCTCATTTCCAAAACTGGGAAGTTTGTTTTCTTGATGATCCACCCTCAAGGCAAGAAGAAGATCGTGTCCACAACTTCCAGAGAGGGCCCCTCTGCACTACAAAAACAAATGGACAAGGTCGTGGAGGAGTACTGGGACATATTCACCTCACCCACTGGGGTGCCTCTCCACCGTTAGGTCAAGCATCCCATCGATCTGAGCCCAGGTGCACCACTTCCCAATGGATCGATCTATCGACGTTGTATTCTAGAGAATGATGAAATCAAGAGGAAAATTCAGGAGCTGCTACTGAAGGGTCACATCTGGCCAAGTTCATCACCTTGTGGGAGCCCGATCGTGTTGGTACAGAGGAAGGATGGGACTTAGAGACTTTGTATTGACTATTGGGCATTGAACAAGATTACTGTCTGGAATAGGTAGCTAATCCCACGGATTGATGACCTCTTGGACCAGCTTAAAGGGGTGCAATATTTTAGCAATATCGACTTAAAGTACGGGTATCACCAGGTACCGATCGAACCAATTGATGTGTGGAAGACTTCCTTCAAAGCCAAGGAGGGCCTTTTCGAATGGTTGGTCATGCCTTTCAGGCTGACAAATGCTCCTGCAACCTTCACGAGATTGATGGATGACATATTGTGGCCATTCACCAAGTCATTTGTATTAGTGTACTTGGATGACATCCTGATCTTTAGTTAGACTTGGGAAGAGCACCAGCACCACATCCGACAGGTCCTCCAAACATTGCGGTAGCACAAGTTGTGTGCCAATTTGGACAAGTGCACTTTTGGCATGACCCAGGTTCAGTATCTGGGATACATTATTGATGAGTGTGGGTTACATGTGGATCCAAACAAGATCCAAGCCATTCGGGATTGGCCAGCCCCAACTACTCTAATAGAGCTTCGCAGCCTTCTGGGCCTTGCTAATTTCTATCGCAGGTTCATGTTGGGATTCTCTCATATCACTTGGCCCTTAAGTCAAGTCACCAAGGAAGGAGCGAATGAAAAATTCTTTTGGTCAGAAACTCAATAGAAGGCATTTGCATAATTGAAACATCACCTCTACTGTGCCCTAGTGCTCACATTACCCGACTTGCAACAACCATTTGAGATCGAGACAGATGCCTCTGACTATGCTATTGGGGAAGTCCTTAATCAACAAGGGCATCCAGTGGCATATCACAGTGAGACACTATCTGACACAGTCTACAAATATCCCACTTATGAAAAAGAGATGTATTCCATTGTACAGGCTTGTCGAAAATGGAAGCATTACATTTTGGGGAAGGAAACGATCATCCACATAGACAACCGACCCCTACAGTTCATGCAAACATAAGAGAAGTTATAGAATGATCGCCATCAGAAGTGTTCTGTAACATCCCCGACCCTCAGACCGACGAAGAGGATGTTACCAAACCATCAAACAGACTGGGCAGCTAGCCCCATGAACATGAACATACATAAAATGCTTAAAACATAAAAAATATTAAGATGCATAATCATACATATATTTAGCGGAAGCAAAACAACATTCATTCATACACATGTTCATCATAGTTCATTAATAGTAAACATAATTATAGGCAAGAAATAGACAAGGATACTTATCTCATAAAGAACTTGTCCCACAACCAGCTATGTCACTGCAATGTTCCACCCAACCATAGGCCAGCATGCTCATCAATCTCTCAGCAACACTGCCACCCGTAAGCTGGGCATGATTTCCCCAAGGAATAAGGGACTAAGCAGGCTTACACATAGCCAAGGTACACAAATCAGCCAAGCCCACGCAGCAGGGCTTATCAGGCTTTCAAGGAGCTCAAAGAAGCTAAATGCTAAGCTGGTGAACTCATGGAAGAGCTAAGGACGCCTACACTAGAGCTAGCCTAAGCTCTAAGACACCCACACACACTCGACACCAGGAATTAGTCCCTTCTCTGCTTCACAATCCCTCAGGCCCTGAATTCCCTTTCCAGTTCTCTTCTGGGGTTATGGAGAAGAAATCCAGCCATCTAACTCTATCTATGTGGCTCCCAATCCCAGGTTTCTCAAGAATACCCACCCTTCAATCCAACTCCACACAGTCTGAAGACCAACCACTGCATGCATGCAGCAAAACCAACAATTACAGCTTTGACAGAGGAAAGCAATCCCTGAGTTATTCTTAGCCCTATCATGGCCAAAACAACACAATTGTAACCTACAACAGCTCCAAAACGTGGAGTAAAACACAACCAACACCACATAGGTGCTCACAGTAGCCACTGATTAAAGAAGACAATAGTCATGGTTCAACGATCAAGTAACAGGACATTACACTGTCCAGACATAGCCAACAAACGTGGAAAAACAACCTTCCCTTCTCAACAATGAAGCCACGGCACATTACACAGTCGACAAAAAGGGACATAGCCAGACCCCCACGTTGACAGGGAAAAACATCTGTGCAAACCACAATCAGCAGGGGAAAACTTACACAGTTGGCATCATGCCTCTCAGGCTACTCTTCAAGCTCGCCGCAGGAGGGTACAATCCCCCCTGTGCATGAGGTAAAACAGTACTCCTCTGTGAAAGGGGAAACTTACATAGACCACCAATCGGTGAGAGAAGGAGAACCAAACCCCCAATCCATGGATCTTCGATCCTTTTAATTCAGCTCAGCATGAGGAAAACGAATGGCCGACGATGGGGAGAGTGGACAGAACAAAAATGGTTGGCATCCCAAATGGTGCGTGAGGAGACCACTCCCAGCTCGTGTGTGACTGAACCAGTTGTGGAGGCGCGTGGGGCAAGCCTGCCACCCACCCCTACCCAACATTAACTGCCTCAAATAAAACATGGGTTTAGGGTTTGACACATGGCTTTTCCCTAATGGTTCCCATGGGTTAGACAATCCCCCCCCTTAACCTTAGGAAATCATGCCCTTTTCATTTAACGTTGCACCGTCGTAGCTGGCTGTAGGTTTATTTTAATTGATGTGCATATTCACATGATGCAAAACTCTAATGTGTCAGATAGCACGATATACCATCGGCAACGATCCCAATTGCCGAAACCTACACAACCAAATCGATGGTGGGGATTTTGCCTTTAGCTCCACAGCACGATTAATTACAAAATATACATCATGTATCTATAAATGCAAACGAAGTAAAAACTGGGGTATTACATGGTCTACATATCTACAACAATTTCATTTTAAAATGAAGTACAAGAAGAGAAGCACCAATAATGTTGCAGACTACCTCAGCTGACCACCGATCATGGCGATAACTGATCCCACAGATTATTCCTCCTTCACGATCCAATATGGTACATGGTTCCTAGAAGATGTGCGGTTGGAAAAAATGGATGGCAAAATTACGCAAATCGGAGGTCGGAAGAGAACTTCTTCCACAACATCGGAGGTTGGAAGCACATCTTTGTCCGCAATGGTGGGCGGCCAAACTCCTAGACTATCTGCGGGGATAACCGGATGCAAAAATTATGAGGATCGGCGGTCGAAATCTTTTCTCTTCCACAACATCGGAGGTTGGAAGCTTTCTCCCTTCTGCAACGGCAGGGCTCGCAAGCCTTTCTTCATCCGCAACATCGAAAGTCGGAATTCTTTCTCCCTTCCACAACAAGGGAAGCTTAAAGACGTTCAGAATAGATTGAAAGTCAGAGCGATAAGCAGTCCACAATGATGACCACAAGCTTGACCGGAAGAACAATGCTTTCGGTAGCCACAATGGCGAAAGCCCAAAACTTAAAAGATCGGCGAAATAACTTGACAGAATTGGAAGAAGAAGTGGTGCGCCATCCACAATGGCGGAAACTGAAGTGACTAAAGCTTCCGACTCGAAAACCAGCCGACAGCCGATTGTGACAGAGTTCATCGAAGTAAAATCGGAGCCTGTTACTTATCCTCTTCTGCAACAGCGGACGCGTCGATGACTAAAGCTTTTGACTCAAAACCATTTTGCAGTTTGGTACATAGTCTTGATGCCATGTTTCAGGGAATGAACTGATGCATTGGTAACGTTTTCTTTTGGTTCTTTGGTTCAGTTAAGGAGATAAATAGCCTATTATGATGACGAGTTGGCATATGGAAGGAGAATGTGAACAGTCGCATTTCCTTGAGCGTTTTGTCTCCTTGGTAACAGCTGTGAGAAAGAAGGCAAATCCGTTACTTATGAGGTTTAAATATAGGAAGTTGGTGAACAAAAGGGGGAGGCAGTTTTTTTTGGAGAACACAGGCTTGGAGTGTTTGCTGTAAAACTATCCACATGCTGTTGAAGTCGACTATTCTCAGTTATAATTGGCTTCTTTTGATCGCTGAAGTCCAATTTTGTAACATTAGAGAGGAGGTCTTGAAGACTTTACTGTTTTTGTCCAGCATTCTATTTCTGCAGTTGCTGAAGTTGTTTCCAGAACCATTTGTACCATTTTAAAGCCATTAATTGGATCGGTTCCCATTGGAGAGGGGCCCGGGGACGTATCCCAGTGGAGGGGGTGAACTCCGCTATCAATTTCTGTCTGTGACTTTGGGTTCTATGTTTTCTGCTTGGCATTTTTTTATCAGTCTTGTTTTTATTCCTATTCTGAGAATTTAATTTTTGCTAATACTGTCCATTAATTAACCTGTTGCACGCATTCTTTTACAACAAAAATTTTGATGCACTAAAGTTGAGGTCCTACGGATCATATTTGGTATTAGATTTGGTTGAATGTTGTGTAAGTTTGTGAATGCTTACCAGGTCCAAGTTAAAGCTTGGTGAAGGAGAATTAGTTGAAGGAGATCCTGAGATTAGCTATAGGAGAACATTCTCAATAACCATGTCTTCTCCACGAGGGGAAGAAGAAGGACATACCGAATGGGAAAAACCTGTCATTTCTGAAACTGAGTTTCTAGAGGCTTTTATGAGCATGAAAGCCATGATGGAACTTCTACTCGAAGAGATAGTAGAAAGGAAGAAGAAAGAAGAAGGATCTTCATCCAGAGATGCAGAAGTGAAGCCAGAAGAAAAGGGTAAAGGAGTAGGAGGTGATGGTGATCCTCCTGATACTAAAAAGACTTTTTCTTCTTCTCATACTTCTCATTCAAATAATGAAAGTCCTAATATGCCTTATTTCAAATTGGATGTAAAGTTTGAATTACCTATTTATAATGGAGATGTAGATGCTGAAAAATTAGAAAATTGGATCAAGCAGTTTGAAGTATATTACAGGGTGCAGGGCATTAATGATGACCCTTCCAGGATTCAATTGGCCACTTTGAGAATGAGTGGAATGGCTCTTACTTGGCGGGAGAGCAAGATTCAGCAAGATGTTCGAAAGAATGGTAAAATTATTTCAGTTTGCAATGAATTCATTGAAGTATTGAGGAAGCAATTTTATCCTTTAGGTCACATGCAACAATTAACCATGAATTGGCAAATGTTTAGACAAGCTAAAGGAAAAAACATTCAAGATTATACTCATGAATTCAGAAAGAGGGCTATTGCATTGAATGTTTCATTAGATACACAGGAAACTCTTCTTAAGTACATTGGTGGCATGCATTCTTATTTAAAGCATACTTTGTTGATGTTTAATCACAGTAATTTGGATGATGTATGTGTTCAAGCTACCCATTTAGAAGCCAGGGGTAAGCATTCTAATGATACTTTTGTGAAGAATTCATTTAAATCTGATAGCAAATTGAAAGGGAAAGATAAGGGGGGAAATAAGATGGCTACTGTTAAGAAAGAGGGTGAAAATCCTACGTGTTCACATTGTCAGAAGGGACATGATGTCTCCAAGTGTTGGAAACTTCATCTGGAGTTAAGGCCAAAGAAGTACGGAGGAAACAAAGACAAAGGAAAAGCAAAATCTACTGTAGCAGTTGTTCAAGACTTGGGATTCGACTCAGGTGATGAAACAAAGATTACAACTGTCGGAATCCAAGGTAAGGATTAAAGTATCTCACTTCCCATTGATGCACAATCTAGTTCTAGTGCAAGTACAATTCTGCCATCTACTTCTAAGCAAAATGATAAAGATAGAAGTGCACTGTTCCATGTTCGTGTCATTGCAAATCACACAAAGATTGATACATGGTTTGATAGTGGTTCACAAGTAAATATGATATCAGAAGAAGTGGTTAAGAAATTGCATTTAGTTACTGTGCCTCATGAAAATCCCTATCCTCTAGGTTGGGTTACTAATGATACATGATTGGAAGTTACAAGGAAATGTGTATTAAAATTTGCAATTACTGAAAAGTTTAGGGATGAGGTAGAATTGGATGTAGTACCACTTGACATTTGTGGAATTGTACTTGGGAATCCATATTTGTATGACCGGAAAGTAGTCTTTTATAGAGAGCAGAATAAGTATCATATTTTTAAAGAAGGTATGGAATATATTGTACGAGCACATAAGATAAAAACCAATCTAGCAATAGTCTCTGCAGGACAAATGAAGATGTTGGTAAATGCTAGTAGGAACCTTATGTTAATGATGGTTAAGATGAAAAATGATGAAGTCTCTAAATCTTTTGAAGAATGTGAGCCTAAGCATAAATCTGAACTTATTGACATCCTTTCTGAGTATGATGATTTGTTTCAAGATCCGAAGGGGTTACCTCCGAAGAGAGAGATTCATCATGAGATACATTTGCAGCAGGATGTTCCACTCCCGAACATAGCCATGTATCAAATGTATGTGATGCAGAACGAGGAGGTCAAGAAGCAGGTTCAGGAGCTGATTGAGAAGGGGGTCATCTGGCCCAACACTTCTCCTTGTGGCTCTCCCATAGTCTTGGTTCCAAAGAAGGATGGGTCATGGAGGATGTGTATCGACTACTGAGCCCTTAACATAATCACCATTAAAAACAGGTATCCTCTTCCTCTTATTGATGATTTGCTTGATCAGTTGAAACATGCAACTTACTTTACAAAATTGGATCTGCGTAGTAGGTACCATCAAATCCGTGTTGCTGAGCATGATTCTTGGAAAACAACTTTTAAAACGAAACAGGGTTTGTATGAATGGCTTGTGATGCCTTTTGGGCTCTGTAATGCACCTACTACTTTCATGCGGATCATGAATGATGTCTTTTGTTCATTCATTGATGATTTTGTAATTGTGTATCTAGATGATATCCTTGTGTTTAGGAACACCTGGGAAGAGCATGTTGTACATGTGAAAAAAAATTTAGATGTACTGAGAAAGGAAAAGCTTTATGTAAAAATGGCTAAATGTGAATTTGCTAAAATTTCTTTAGTATATCTAGGCCATATTATTGGGGGAGGCCACTTGCGAGTGGACCCAGCCAAGGTTGATGTCATTGTAAACTTGCCATGGCCTAACACCGTTACTGAGATCAGAAGTTTTCTGGGTGCGGTTCAGTATTGGAGGAAATTCATTTCTGGGTTTTCCTCCATTGCTGCACCTTTACATGCATTAACAAGTGTTAAAGAAATTTTTCACTGGGGAGGCAAGCATCAGAGAGCGTTCAACACTTTGAAGGAAAAGATCGAAACCGATGCTAGTGAGTTTGCCATGGGAGCAGTTTTGATGCAAGGAAGGAAGCCAGTCTATTACCATTCAGAAACATTCTCTACTGCGGTAAGTAACTATCCGACCTATGACAAATAATTGTATTCTTTAGTACAAAGTGTGAAGAAGTGGAAACATTATATCATGGGAAAAGAGACAGTCATACATACTGATCACCAACCACTTCAATATTTACAATCTCAAACTAAAATACAACAAAGTAGGCATTTAAGATGGATGGGGTTCTTACAACAGTTTCATCTCGTCACTCAGTACAAAAAGGGAATTCATAACAAAGTAGCAGACATGTTATCAAGGCCACCTATGAATGATTCAATCATTCTTCAAAACAGTTCATTAACACATGAAAGTTATATTGAACAGTATGTAGAAGATAAAGATTTTAATGAAGTATATGCATCACTAATACATGGTAAATGGGAAGAGAACTATTATGTGCATGAACAGCTCCTGTATCATCTCGGAAAAATCTGTATTCCAGAGAAAGAAAGAGTGCATGTGATCCAAGAGGCACATAGTTCATTGATTGCAGGACATTTTGGTGTAAGTAAAACATTGTCTGTATTGCAGAATCATTGTTATTGGCCTCAAATGCAAGAAACTGTAGCTAAATATATAAGGGATTGTGTTATGTGTGCAACAAGTAAGCCTAGCAATAGGAAATTGGGTTTGTACACTCCTCTTCCAGTTTCTTCTCGTCCTTGGGAAAGTATTTCTATGGACTTTGTAGGGGAACTACCTATGTCTAGAAAAGGGCATGATTACCTATATGTTGTTGTGGATAGGTTCAGCAAAATGTGTATCTTAATGCCATGTAACAAGCAGATCAATGCTGAACAAACAACTCTTTTATTCTTTCAAAATGTTTGGGTACATTTCGGGCTACCCACATCTATTGTATCTGATCGGGATTCCCGGTTCTTGGGAAAATTCTGGTCAACTTTATGGGAGCTTATGGATACCAAACTAAAGAAAAGTACATCTTTTCATCCACAGACCGATGGGAAAACAGAGGTAGTGAACAGAACTGTGGTTCAGCTGCTCAGAGGATATTGTAGTAAGCATCCTAAACTTTGGGATGAGCAGTTGCAGTATATACAACATGCTTACAATCATGCAATTCATTCTTCCACGAAGAAATCTTCTTTTGAAACTTGTTTTGGTTATCTGCCAAAAACATCGATGGACTTCTCTTTTGGAAAAGATGCAGTATATGGACATCATGATGCAGATAAAGCTTTAAAGTTCATTCTGAGACTCCAAGCAGTACAGCAGGCGGTTCAAGAACAGTTGGAGAAGAGCCAGGAAAAATACAAGGCCAGGCATGATAAGCATCGAATTGATCATCAATTTCAGGTAGGTGACAGAGTTTGGTTACACATCACCAAAGAAAGGATGAAAGGTGAAGGTAAAAATCTTAAACCTATTAGGTATGGTCCTTTTGAGATCTTGGAAAAGGTCGGTACTAATGCTTTTTGCTTGAATATACCTCCATACAGGCAAATTTATTTAGTTGTCAATGTTGAGAATCTTAAACTGTATGAGCCTCCTATGATCATGGATGAAGAAATTAACATACAAATTCCTTCAATAGATGATTTGGCACCTGAATACATGAGAGAGTTGTAGGATGATGCTATTCTTGACAGAAATGTAAGGACTTCACGAAGAGGGAATGCTGAGTACCTTCGAGTGGGGCTGAAAGGAATGCATCCTAGAAAATCAAGATGGATGGAGATTGGTAAAGTGAGGGAACTTTACCCTCACTTACTTGCAGAATAATTCAGGATTTTGGTGGTCCAAAAGCTCTCCAATGGGGAGGATTCATCCGGCGAATTATTCCTCCTTCACGATCCAATATGGTACATGGTTCCTAGAAGCCGTGCGGTTGGAAAAAATGGACGACAAAATTACGCAGATCGGAGGTCAGAAGAGAACTTCTTCCACAACATCGGAGGTTGGAAGCACATCTCTGTCTGCAACGGCGGGCAGCCAAACTCCTAGACTGTCCGTGGGGATAACCGGATGCAAAAATTATGAGGATCGGTGGTTATAAGATTTTCTCTTTCGCAACATTAGAGGTTGGAATATTTCTCCCTTCCGCAACGGCGGGGCTCACAAGCCTTTCTCCATCCACAACATCAAAAGTCGGAAGTCTTTCTCCCTTTCACAACAGGGGAAGCTTAAAGACGTTCGGAATAGATCGAAAGTCAGAGCGATAAGCAGTCCACAACGATGGCCACAATCTTGATCGGAAGAAAAATGCTTCTAGCAGTCACAATGGCGGAAGCCCAAAACTTAAAAGATCGACGAAATAACTCGATGAAATCGGAAGAAGAAGTGGTGCACCATCCGCAATGGCGGAAACCGAAGTGACTAAAGCTTCTGACTCGAAAACCAGCCGACAGTCGATTGCAACAGAGTTGATCGAAGTAAAATATGAGCCCGTTGCTTATCCTCTTCTGCAACAGTGGAGGTGTCGATGACTAAAGCTTCCGACTCAAAAACCATTTTGCAGTTTGGTACATAGTCTTGATGCCGCGTTTCAGGGAATGAACCGACGCATTGGTAATGTTTTCTTTTGGTTCTTTGGTTTAGTTAAGGAGATGAACATCCTGTTATGATGACGAGTTGGCATATGGTAGGAGAATGTGAACAGTTGCATTTCCTTGAGCATTTTGTCTCCTTGGTAACAGCTGTGTGAAAGAAGGCAAATCCGTTACTTATGAGGCTTAAATAGAAGAAGCTGGCGACCAAAAGGGGGAGGCAGTTTTTTTTGGAGAACATAGGCTTGGAGAGCTTGCTATAAAACTATCCACATGCTATTGAATTCGACTATTCTCAGTCATACTTGGCTTCTTTTGATCGTTGAAGTCTAGTTTTGTAACAGTAGAGAGGAGGTCTTGAAGACGTTACTGTTTCTGTCCAGCATTCTATTTCTGCAGTTGCTAAAGTTGTTTCTAGAACCATTTGTACCATTTTAAAGCCATTAATTGGATCGGTTCCCATTGGAGAGGGGCCCAGAGACGTAGCCCAGTGGAGGGGGTGAACTCCGTTATCAATTTCTGTCTGTGACTTTGGGTTCTGTGTTTTCTACTTGGCATTTGCTTATCAATCTTGTTTTCCTTCCTATTCTGAGCATTTAATTTCTACTAATACTGTCCATTAATTAACCCGTTGCATGTATTCTTTTACAACAAAACTTTTGATGCACTAAAGTTGAGGTCCTACGGATCAATAACCATTGTTCTCAACTCTTATGGGAACAAGACTTCTGATTGGTCACTTCTCTACAAGAGCGATATAAAATTCAACCACAAATACCAGACTCTCTTGGAGGGTAACCAAGCTCCAAAATGTCACCTTTGGGATGTACTACTATGTAACATGGGACACCTTTGTGTTCCTTTAAGAGAGCATGCTAAGATTATTTGGGAAGCGCACTACTATAGTAGGGTCAGTGGGAATTTCGGGGTCAAGAAAATAGTGGCAGTAATGCAAAATTATTTCTATTAGCCGAACCTTCGATAAGATGTCAGGAAGTACATCTGATCCTGCACTTCCTGCGCCGTTGCCAAACCATCCATCAAGAAGAAAGGCCTCTATACTCCATTTCCTACCCCTAGTGGACCTTGGGAATTCATCTCCATGGATTACATGTTGGGCCTTCCTTCTACTAAGCATGGCAATGACTATGTGTTTGTGGTCATTGACAGATTCTCAAATATGGCCATAATGGCAGCCTGCAAGAAGAATATCATAGCAGAAGACATTGGTAAACTCTTCTTTGAATGCATGTGGGTACACTTTAAGATCCCACCATCTATAATCTTATATTGGGACAGCAGGTTCCTTAGTACATTCTGGTCTATCCTATGGTCAATGCTAGACACCAAGCTCACAAAGTTCACAACTTTCCATCCCCAGACTGATGGCCAAACAAAGGTCGTCAACATGATGATCGTACACATTTTGCACATGTACAACTCAAAGCATCCACGCACATGGGATGAGAGCCTCCCCTATGTACAACACAGCTATAACCAGGCCCTCCACAACTCAACCAACCACAACCCCTTTTCGGTGGGCTTGGGATTCTAGCCACTGTGTCCCATTTATGTAGCCATGCCATTTGCAGCTACTAAGGCTGATTCATCTCATATCCAGTTTGAAGTTTCAAAGGAAAACATCTTCATTGAGTGCATTCAACACATTCTCCAACAGGTTCATGACATATTGGACAGATCCAATGCTAAGTATAAGCAACGACATGATCGGCATCGGGTCCAACACAACTTCCATGTGGGCGACAAAGTGTGGCTACATTTGTAGAAGGAGTGCCTCGTTGGACCCCACCGCAAGCTTCGTCCGCTCCGATATGGAACATAAACCATCACGAAGGCTGTCGATGACAATGCCTTTGAGATCAGTATTCCACCATTCCTTAGCCTTCACCCAGTGCTCAATGTGGACCACCTTCAACCATACTTTCCACCTCTACTGGACACATTTTGAGGCCCTAAACTTCCAAAGCCATTTTGAGGCCCTAAACAACGTTTTTTCAGCATAATGCATGTAAAATGAAGGTAGTATGCTAAAGTTATGACCCCAGGAAATTGATGTACCAAGTTACCTAACGGGGCCCACATTCTGGCGTTTCACCTCCAAGGGTTAGGTTTTTGGATGTGTAGGGTTTCCATTATTTCTCAATAATATATAGGCCTTTGAGCATCATTGTAACATAGAGTTCAGAGGCATGTAGTCACCACATCTCTTCTCAGAGATAAGCTACCAGCACTCTAGCTAGTTTATTTCCATTCTATATGCAAACAAGTTTCAGTTATTGATTAATGAAATGAAGTGTTATTTCCACTGCATATTTGTCTCTATGGTCATTTGTGTATTTTGTTGCGTTCATGCATAAATCCGGATCATATTTTGACAAGTTGAGGCTTGTTTGGATGTTGTAGAATCCTAGACATTTGTAGCTTACTGAACCATTTTGGTGGGTAGTGACACCTTATGGGTTTTATCCCATATTTGAGATTGAAGTCTCCACTTATATAAAGATTAAAAGACTATATCTTGTGTCCCTTGTGCAATGTCTTGATAGTGATGTGTTTAATTGATGAGTGACATGTGCTTAGTTGATATTTTTCTTTGAAAAATATGTTGTTGAAGTGAATGTGAAATAATCATATAATATTGGTAGAAAAAAGTTGAAATTGAGTTGAAACCTTAGCTCATTGATTCACCCCCCCACCCATTAGTGAGCATTGTGTCTAACATACTGAAGTTTTCATTGATGCTAACAAGTGTTGTGTAATGGCCTTTGATTTACTCTCAAGGATACCTTGATAGTTTTGGCATTGGAACACTAGGTGGCCCAAATGGTCCAAATGAAATTTGTCCTTCTATTGTGGAAAACGATTAACATTGTGTCAACGAACAATAGCTTAGTGGAGCAGTGGGTCTATAAAAAAAATGAATTGGCTAGATTCATTGTTGAATAGACCCTCTTGTTGCAATTACTATGGTTTAAATAAAAGGAGGGAGTTGCATGGTTGCTAAAATCATTCATAAGGTACATGACCTAAAGAATACAAATGTTATTTTGAGCCTCAATGTTAGTTTGTATCCCCCCAAAAAATATGCATGCTTACCTTTTATGAATTTGTGGCCATATTATTGTTGCAGAGTGTGACTGATCTCTCTATCTTTGTATATGGTTGATAAATAAATCCGAGCTCAATCCATGCTCAATCAATCACAACTATAGAAAATGTGCCAAAAATGCATGTGTCAGGCAGTACAACAAACGAACGATTCCATGTACATTCTCACATTATGCTTTCAAGGATGGAAGGGTTGAGTTTTTAGCCTGGAGACTCCATAGACACTTTGTGTGCTTGTCAGAGAGGGACTGGGAGGAAGCTGATGGAAATTTCTAATTGAAGTTTATAAATAAAACACTTCTTTCAGATAGGGTACCACTTCACCTAGACCCAACAGATTTGTAACACAAAATAAAATTTTAAATCTGGGTAGAGTTGTGAAGCTTCAGCAAAAAGACAATCCTAGTCTAACTCATCAAGGATAATTACTAATGCCATTACAAATTGAACCACGCGTAAACAACCAAGATCTGTTTAAAGCTGGCATTGGTTTTGCGAGTGTGCAAAGATAGCCATATATCATCGATATAGAGACGAAAGTTCATTGAAAATTAAGAACTTCGATATTGCCATGGTTTTTCTTCCATGATAAATAAATGAAGTATTAATCCATGAATTTTCAAAACATGGAAGTATTTCATGGAAAAATCCGCCCAAATGTATTAGTGTCTTCATGCCTGATAGCCAAGCTTCAACTTCTTCTCCTTTCTTAGTTTCCTCGTTGAGCGTAGGAGGTTTTATTTTCTTGAACTCTCCAGAAATATCTTCGTAGGGTTTATACTTATTTCTCCTATGAAATTTTTGGTCACCTTCACTGCTGTAACTTATGTATCTTTGTATTTCCCTACGTGACATTGGTTTAATCTATCAGGAAGTTTCTCTATCAGAATACTTTGCCCTTTTTCCTTTATTTTTATAGATTGTTGTTTTAGAATCAGTTTCAATAGAACTTCTTTTATCTTTTTCCTAGTTATTCATTATGTCTAGTAAATATTCATTTATCTCTAAAATTCTTTGATTATCTTGTTTCACAGTTTGAACTTCATCCCTCAATTCTCTCACTGTTGTAGTAATTCCGGATTATTCAAATCTACAGAAATGTTTTCAAGGTTATTATGTTGAGGTCCATTCTCAGCAGATGCTTTAGTATTTTCCATTCCTGCAAGACAGGTTTTATATTTTTGTACAAAAATAAACACAAAAATAAATTTAGTATATTTTTTTTCCTTATAAGCGAGTGAGCATGTCAGGTCTAGTGTCAGAATCTTTCTATGATACCACATGTAACATCCCTATTTTCCTAAATAAATAAATAAATATTTTACTGCATGCAATACTAGAATTTACTAGCAAGTACTTAGAGAGATGTTAATACTTGTATTTACTTTTGTCTTGTTATCATTTGATTACTTATTTAGTGATCTGTCGTAAATGTCATTACATCTTTTTCTATAGAACAGTCCTAAAGTTAGTTTATTGTCACAAGGAAGTTTGTCGATGTAAACTATTAACCAGAGCTACACATGAGATGGATTATGGGATTACTTAGTCATTGCGACTAATGCATGAGTCATTCACTTTACTTGTACAGGTTGTGACACCATTGAAAAAATAGGTGGAGTTCAATCTCTAAAATTCGAAACTAAAAGTAGCATCTACAAGTAAATCTAAAAGTTTGGCAAGAACCTATGCTTAACTCACCTTTGAAAAATCATATTTAAAAGAAATTAAGGGATTGCAACAATATCTTATAATTCATACTTAAAATTAACCTTAATAATGCAGGATATAGCACATTACAAGGTTTTGTTTTAAAAACAAGAGGTTGTATAACCTTAACTCTTGCAACAAGGTAAAATTCATTCAACTCGGGTTTGGTTTGAATCACCGGCAAGGTATTAAATACTTGAAAGGATAGCTGCCTTATACTCATTAATATGAATATAATGGATCTAGTACTAGTTGTTAAGGTGTATATCATCCGGTCTTGTGAATACTATGTGGAAAATAGTTTGTTAACACGTGAAACTAAGCAAAACCCTAAAATATTGGCATGCTTCGGTGAAAGAATCTATTGCTTCGATGGGAGGAAGTTTGGAGGTAGAATTTTCTCTGCAACTGTGTTTATCTTTTGGTTACTTGGACTTAAGGGTTGATGCACAATCATGGACTCCTTTAAAGACACTTTATATGCCACATAATACTGGAAAAACCTGGAACCTCTAACTTTAGGTGAGAATTAGGGATACTTCCCTAATGTATTTGAAGATGAAGTAAAAAAGACAAAAGATAGGTAATTGAATCATATTTCATAATATATAACATTTATGCAGACAAAATGTGTGTAAATGATCATGAAATTAGTTTATGTGAAATTGGGTTTTCAAAATTTCAACACATCATAACATATATGTTTGTGAGGGTGCAACAATATATGAGGTAAATGATGTCAATTTTGGATAAAATCTTGCAAACATGTAAAGGACATATGGGCCTATTGCAACACTATTTATTCATAATTTTTTATGAATTATTATTTTTATTATTAATTATTGAAGTCAGAAAACCTCAAAATGAAAACGTTCTATGCGAGTGCAACACTTTAGAGGAAAAAATTAATGAAATATTTTATTTCTATATATAATATTGTAGATATTGATCTCTTCTAGTGAACCATATAGTTTTCTTGGAAAATGGTGAAGGAAATCAAAAGTTATATTAAAAACAATCGATGTATCTATTTTTGAAAATTAACATGTCATTTAGAAAAATAATAATAAATAATTGAAACATACATTTGAAGGAAAAAATTTAATATTCAGAATCATAGGATCATACTCTACAATATTCTAAATTTTCATAAAAAAAATATTGTGTTTGTCAAAGCAAAACACGCCATCAAAACTAAGCATATTGATAGAATTCTAAAAGACAGGTAATAGCCCTATTTTATTTGTCCTAGCCAATAGGTTCGGTAGTTCGAAGCTAATTCCGAACATAATGCCAAACCTTATTCCCTCCAAAATTTTAAATTATAAAAACATACATATGCATTATAACACATATGCATTATACCTTATTCATATCGCATATGCAATATAGTGCATATGGGTTATATAACGCATATGCATTTTTTATTAACTAGCAAGGTAGAGAGTAAACAAGAGTAAATTCCAAGTGGATAGTCTTTGGGAGAAACCCTGTCTAAAATGAAAAGATCATGGTAATTATTGGCCCCTCCAAATCGGTTGAGTGTGGCAAAAGGACAACGCTTAGCCTAAAATTTGTGAATGGTTGTGGATAATGAGGTCATATTATTGGAGGTTTAAGATGCTTGTTCATGACACTTAAGACATAGAAAATTTTTTTTAGACTTAATGATTGAGTTTTTTTTCCTAAACTTTCTACAAGGCTCAAAACCCATATCTAGCTCTAAATTATTCCTAATGGTACCAACACATCCACTATTGTGAGATCATTTCTGTTGTTTTGAAGCATTATTTTTTTTCCGTGGACACACAAAATAATATTTTAGGGCCTAAGGCCAAGGCGTCATCTCTCAACTATGTTAAGGCTTCATGATGTATACATTGTGCTCAAGAACAGCTAAGGGTTTCTCCCACAACTATGTATGGGATATGCTCATGAGGTCATGTATGGTGGATCAAATTTAATTCTTAAAACTATATTCTAAGAAGTTTTATTATGGTACAAGGCATAGGTTTCCTAGATTAACAATGTCCAATACCCATGGATTCATATATACTATCCCAAATCTTCTAATGACATCCATGTCACCACTCAAAGGAAAGGGTAACTTCAATAGGTGATGGCTGGTCATTTGAGTTGTTTTTCATGTTCATGGATTCCTAGAATTTTTTTTTTGTAGTACAATCCCAATGTTTACTCCCCCAACAATGTCGAAGGCCACACAATCCATACCTAGTGTTTGTAAGTCATGTGAGGTGATTTGATGTATCATTTTAGCCCCTTGGATGGATATAATATTCTTTTATGGACTAAAGCTTGGGTTTACTTCACCAACCATGTGTAAGGCCTTGAGAACCATGTCTACTATTTGAAACCTCTCGATGGCATGATTATCCCCAGTTTTTGGGTAGGGATACCATCAATATGTCCTTCGTGGTAGTTTGAAGTGTCCTTATTGACCTTCAAATACTAATGGATTCATTTAGAGTTGAAGGCTTCCTTTTCCTCCCATTTCCATGCATATGTCCCTAAGACCTGTAACTACTGTAAACAAAATCACCAATCAATGGAATATCCCTATTCTAAGTCTAAAGACCTCCTAGAGAGGTCATGTGTGGTGAATTGATAAATTATTCTTTCCTATAGATCCCTGGAAGCTTCCTTTTGGTATATACAACCTGGGTTTCGCAATCTAACAACCATGTCAAAGGTCTCTAAGCCCATCATTAGTGATTAAAACAACCTAATTGTGTCAATGGCCACACACAAAGCTAAGAATGTCCTCAAGAGGTAACATATGGCGGTTTAAGGTGTTATTGGTGGTCCTAGATTCCTAGAATATTCATTTAGGGACTAAAGTAGAGATTTCATCCCTTGAAAATGTCTAAGACCCCATGGCTCTCACTCCCACTTATATTTAGTCCCCTCCCACCAATCGATTCCCTTTATATTTGTCCTCCCTCCATCCCCCCCTCATATCTCTCCCATACCCATCCCTCCCTTCCCCTTATATTTCTCGTCCCTGCATCCCCCCCATATATGTCCCATACCCATCCCTCCCTCCCATGATTCCCTTTATATCTTCCTCTGCCTCCTTTAACCTCCCCCCCCCCTCTTAACCAATGTAATGTTGGGCCATGAGCCACCCCGTAGACCGTATGGATGGACTATTGGGAATTTAAATGGTATTATAATAGGATAATGGTTCCATTATAGGTCGTTGGATGGGAGGGATGGGTCTCTGGACATTGACTATAGTCATGGAAGAGTAGACAATAAATCCCTAAATCAACACACATGCCTTATAGATGGAATATTTGGCCTTTAGTGGGATATGGGTGTCATTATGAGGTTTTTTGCACTAAGGATGGGTCTCAGGGTCTTAACCATGATAACGGGACAATAATGTAACATAAACAAGTATTAAACCACTACACATGCCCTCTAAAGGGGATATTTAGCCTTAATATGGGATATATGTGCCATTAGTCTATTTTATGCATTGAAGATTGTTCAGGAGGCATTGAATATGGTCATATAGGAACCATTATGAATATTTCCATACAAGAGATAGTTCTATAGACACTACCATGGTCCAAGAATAAATCTAGAGGTCTTAACCATTGGTATGGGGTCCATTAAAAGGTTATAGACATTTAACATATTTAAGTCTATAGACATTTTTATTTGATATTTAGGGTGGACTACCAGCTATGTTTTTCCATCTATGCACTAGGACTGTAGAGATTGATTCTATGGAAGTCGTTCATAATTAGAAATAAGAAATATATATATATATGTCCATTGGGCATAGCTCGGGTGGTTAGGAGATTTGGTTGTTGCAGTCCCCACCTAGGTTCGAATATTGTTGGGGACATTTTCTCCTTGTGAGCTCTTGTATGTAATGAAATATTAGGCTGGTGAGTCATTTATTATGATTAATGATTGGCAAGTTCATGTATACTTTCCTAGCGAGTATAAGATATTTTCCCAAGTGGATGTAGCCATGGTGTAAAATTGGGCTTCCATGGTGAAAAAATTTGAAAGAATATATATATATATATATATATATATATATATAAGTGGTATCCCGTGAATGGTTAACTAGTATCCAAGCATGGATAAGTCAAGTTCAATATTTGATATGCACTAAATCGCATATGTGATAAAACAAACATGCGTTATATCGCATATGTGATATGTGTTATATAACAAATGTTGGGTTGTGTGGTATGGGCGAGGTTTACTATAGAAAAATACATAATTTTTCTAAACCCGTGAATAGAGAACATTTAAAACTACAATTTAAACATTACTTACACAAATCCATAGGTTTTGTACAAGTTTGGGTGGATTTCAATGGGGAATGTACGCAATAGAGGTCGAAAGTTAGTGAGGAAGGTGCTTACACCAGAAGAAGATGAAAAAAAAAGGAAGATTCAAGAAATTGTCAGCATTCATTGGATGAGAAAATAGTTCCCATTCCCTCTCAATAGATACTTGATGTAGAGGCTAAGGAAGATAATGCAACATTAAAGGAACATGGTTATAGGGGAGATGATATTATTGATCCATTATTAAATGGAAAATCTTGTGAAGAGTTCAATATTTATGTTATTCCTAATGAAAATGTTACTTAGTAACAACCATGCTAGGTGGTTAAATATCCTAATTGAAGTTGTCAGCTTGTAGTGGATACAAACGTCACTCCAACATTTCAAACGACAAGAAATATCGCATCAAAACGAAAGAAAAATTCTAAATGCATACAAGTGGATGAGAGTGAATTGATTTCAATGGAAGGTAAGGTGGCTAAATGCATTGTCCTTGATCATTGTTCTCAAATAATGAAACAATATTTAGATAACAAATCTGAAGCAGGTAAATGGCAATTGTTTAGCTTTGCTTAAATATAGAAATATGGAAACTGCTAGAAGAAATTTAGGCATATGAACATTGAATAATATCGAATCAAGTAATCACATTGTTAAATATATTTCCACTGCATTCACATCGATTGGTTAGAAAACACATTCACAGGACTGTAATGTGGCTCACTGCATATTGGCTGAATTAATTTTATGTAGATCCACAAGACAACGTCGTTTACTTAAATGCACATCACAAATTGTGCCTTTACATCCAAATACACTTAAAAAATATTTTGTAAGAAGAGAAATCCTTGATGTAGAGGGACAAATGGAAACATTATGGGAATTTAGCGGTAGGTTTCCCCGCAAACAAATGAAGTTAGTCGAAGCAGTGAAGGGACTAGTGCACACGTTTTGGCATGATAACACTAGGCCTTCTTCTAACACAAAGAATGCGTTAAAACACTGTAGGGGTTCTATGAACAATGAACCTCATGTTAAACATTATCTTTACATGACACAAACTCATTTGTTCGAGATGTTTAAAGTTTCCCATGCAGAGCTAAGGCTCAGGAAAATATATTTTTAAAAATGCAAGCCTTGGTATGTTAGAATCAATACCATCTGAAACACTTGTTGTTGTAGATACCGCATAGAGTTTGATCTATATTATCATAAATTTTCAGATATATGTCCTTTTTTGGATCCTAACCATGTGCAGGAATGCTCAAGTACAGTACCGCCAATGTCATCTACAGATTTCATCCATAGCATGTTGTGTCCGAGGCAAGATGGGAAGAAATATTACTTAAAATAATGTGTAGAGGGTTATTACAAAATTTGTGGAGGGCTATCATTATGGTTATATTGTAGCCATGAGAGTGAAGATCAAGCATTCGGGAATGAAATTTTCGAGAAGCATAACTATCAGTATGAGACATATCATCTACATGATGGCAAAGAAAGTAGGAACATTAAATTTGTGACTTCATAGGTGACTTCATGTGCATTAAGTTGGTGACTACATGTACATAATTTTATGTTGTTTTTTTAACACTGTTTATTTTTTTACACTAGGTGCAAGCATGTGATTTTATTTTAGAGTTTCATGGAAAGATCCAATAGTACATTCAACATGTCGATATGGAACAGTGGAAAGATGAGCAATTCAGAATATGCCAGGACACCTTCCCTCTCAGAACAATACTATTGATGGTTGTATTTGCGGAGAATTACACCCTACAACCACAAAATGAAATACAAATTCAATACTATCACTCAGAGCAGGTGAGCATAATGGTCCATATCACGTATCGACATGGGCCAGATAGCAATGAAGAGAAACATGTGATACTGAAAGAAAGTAACTTCTACATAAGTGACGACCGGATCCATGACATCCATTAAGTGTAGCATTGCTTTAAATTATTCTATGATCATGTGATAGCTATGGATATACCATTATATCTTTGTTTCATTTGGTCAAATGGTTGTGCTGGACAGTTCAAGAATGCACATGTATTTCAATGGTTGTGTTCGTTGCACATAAAATAAAAGGTGCCACATTTATGGAACTACTTTAAAATGGTCATGGAAAAGGAGAGCACGATGGTGCTGGTGCATGCATAAAAAGTTTCCTTCAAAGGGAAGAGATGAAGTTTACAGGTCCTTGCCTTCGAAACGATACATCTATAGTGAAATGGTGTGCATCTGTCATGGGAGAAAAAGAGACAAGGAAACACCTAGTGCAGAGAATATTTTGGGATGTGACCAATGTGGACCGATCCCAAACACATCGTGTTAACACAGTGCATGGAACTCGACAGTTTCATTCAATTAGAAGCTCAAACAACTCGACCCTACAAATTTGGACAAGATTAAAGGATTCCTTTTGTAGTTCTTGTAACATCGATGAATGGGATGATTGTGAGTATACTAATAAAGTTGATACATGGTATCAAGTGAAACTTGGAACCGATTTCAAGGGGGTTAATGAAATAGACCATTTGGAAGATGATCAGACACACATTTCTACAAACTATGATCAAATATCGAATCTCATACAAGCAGGTACAAGAAAGTAAATTAGTGGTACCTAAATTAGAAATTTAGTTTTGTGTATTGTTAACTCAACCTATTTCCTTTCACAAGTCAGATATATGCAGTGGTTGCCCCAAAAAATAATGAATGGGGATCTCACTATTGGTTGGCACGTTTCTCAGAGGGGAAACAAACCATTATCGAACCTGTTACAGATCATGAAAATATTGAATTCCCAACTGGCTTGATGGTTATAAAAGGGGAGTACTTGACACTAGCAGCACAATAGAAAAGGAAGGGTGGGTATGTATATCAGGATTATACACCACGATCTATTGTATACCACTTCACCAACCTAGTAGTTGGTATAAACATCAAGCTACACACACTTTTGAACAAAAATAGGTCACATGTACGATATTTTCTACCTCATATAGATCATGAAATATTTATGGACACCATCGGTAGCAGAGATGATCCAAATGGCCTACTCGAGTGAGTGCATTGTCAGGTGTTTCTGGATTGTAAAGTGTGGCTAGGTTTTCAGGTGTGTTATTTAACCTTTAAAGTGCATGTTGAAGCATAATTTCAATTATCTATCCTTATTTTATTCACAATGTAATAAACATGTGATTGACGGATACCATTTATAGACATAATATTATTCATAGGATACTGGACATGCTATAAACACGATCATACAACCTCAGGTCAGTTATTTATAAATCATTTTTGCACATTTTCATTGGGTTCTCTTTATTTTCTTATCAAAGTACCAATGTTTAGCCTTTCATGTGCCTAGGATACAAACACCATCTATGGCACATTGGAGGCACCAAGAACAAGCTGATGTATTTAGAAACCAACAAATAAAAATCGGAAATTGACATGCTCTCGAGTTGTTGAAATTTACTTTTTTAGATGTTTTTTATATTAATGTACATTTAATTACATTGTTGAGTCAACTCTTGCAACTCTAGCATTGGTGGGTCAAGGTATGAAAACCCTCGACCCTGTTTGTGTTGGTAGGGTTCCCATATCAACCTTGCCCATACAGACTTACAAGAGCCAATGACATGCAATTTTTTTGCTCCGTTTTTTTTCATTCCAAGACTGAAAGTCACCAAGTGTCCCTGAACACCATTTTCATGCAACTTTTAACTGGACATAAATCGAAAACCGGAGGTCGGATCAAAGAGCCGTCGACTTCGTTGGTGTCCTATCATGTGATTACCTCTAGGTGGCCCTCTTCCTCATTTTTTCAAGGCCTACTGACTTCATTGTGCTTTGATTTTGTAAACTAGGGTTTTCCTCAGCTTCCTTCAATGCAACTCTATCATTTGTGGGTCAACTCTACAAAATCCTCAACCGTGCCTATGTTGGTAGGGTTCACAGGATATATTATTCTCGTACTAAGGTATACACCAACAACCCACATAATAAAACTAGGGTTCACAAATTGAGACATGTAACTACAAACTAGGGTTTTATGACCTCTTTATGTTTGAATATCAAATTAGATTGGTTAGTATCATTTAGGTAGAAACTAAAAAACAATATACCTAGTCTATGCACCTAAAGAGATGGAAGTCATGCAAAATGGAAGTAGGGTTTAGAAGTTATGAGATGGAAGTAGGGTTTTGTGACCTCTTTACAAGTTATGTGATGGAACTAGAAACACATGTATGTGTACAAATTGAAAATCAACTAGGGTTTCATGAACTACAAATTGCATGCTATAACTAGGGTTTAGAATTTATGATATGGAAGTAGGGTTTTGTGACCTCTTTACAAGTTATGAGATGGAACTAGAAACACATGTACATGTAAAAATTGAAAACCAACTAGGGTTTCATGAACTACAAATTTCATGCTAGAACTAGGGTTTTGTGACCTATTTACAAGTTATGAGATGGAACTAGAAACACATGTACAAGTACAAATTGAAAACCAACTAGGGTTTAATGATCTACAAATTGCATGCTATAACTAGGGTTTAGAAGTTATGAGATGGAACTAAGGTTTTGTGACCTCTTTACATGTTATGAGATGGAAATAGAAACACATGTACATGTACAAATTGAAAACCAACTAGGGTTTTACGAACTACAAATTCCATGCTATAACTAGGGTTTAGAATTTATGAGATGGAACTAGAAACACATGTACATTTAATACGGTATTGTAGGGTATGATATGGTATGGTATATTAGTATGGTATGGTATGTTAGTATTGTAGGGTATGGTATGGTATATTAGTATGGTGTGGTATGTTATTATTGTATATTAGTATGGTGTGGTATATTAGTATTGTAGGGTATGGTATGGTATATTAGTATTGTAGGGTATGGTATGGTATATTAGTATGGTATGGTATGTTAGTATTGTATATTAGTATGGTGTGGTATGTTAGTATTGTAGGGTATGGTATGGTATATTAATATGTTTTGATGTTAGTGGTATGGATATGACATTATGATGTTATGATGTTAGTGTATGGAATTTAGGTAGTGTATGGTATGGTTATGATGTTAAAAAGTTGAGGATAGCCATAATGTTAAATATTTGATGATAGTTGAATTTAGGTAGTTGTATGATATGGTTATGGTAATGGTGTCTAGTCATTATCTCCCATGACTTACTTAATGGTTACTTGATCTTAGTTTGATGAGTCATAAATTATTACTTGAAGTATTGGAAATATTCAAATAGTTAGTATGATATGTCATGATAAGGTCTATAATATCATAATATCACATAGGTGAACCACACATATCATGTTCCAAAATCAAGTCAACCATATATGTATAAATTTGAACCTTGGTTTATATTATATATGTATAAAAATAATGTTACAAAAATTGGCATGCCACATGGTGTCACGTACCCAACCCTCTACTCGGTGGAGAGGACACAACTAACATCTATAAACCTAGGAAATATAAGCCCCATGAACATAATATAAAAAAAGCTTTGAAATTAAGTATACACAGATGAATAAATTATTAACATATAGTGGAAGAAAAATCATTTATTCAAGCATTGAGCATGTTCATAGTAATTCATAAAACAAATATAGTTGAGGAAATAAAATAGAAAGGAATACTTATCTTGAAAGAAGCTTGTCCCACAACCAACTATGTCACTGCAACGTACCACCCAAACATAAGATGGTGTGCTCTTTAATCTCTTAGCAGCACTTCCACACCTGAGATGAGCATGGTTTCCCCAAGGAACAAGGAACACTAGAAAACTTCACCCATAGCCACAGATACAATAAAATTTAGTCAAGCCAACATAGTTGGATTTATTAGAATTACACAAGAAGTGGTTTACAATTATCCAAATTCACATGAGGCACAACCAAGACAATAGATGGGTTTATTAGGATACCATCCAAGCCATCCTTCCAGTTAGGTTTATCAGGTTGCCAAGGATGTGGAAAGATTGACTGCTAATCTAGTGAGCTCAATCGCAAAGCTATGAACACCCACACCGGATCTATCCTGACTTCTAAACAATTACACACCCAACACAAGGAAGAATTATCTTTTGTTATACATAGTCCCTCAGACCATGCCTTCCCTTCCATCGCTATTCAGGGTATGAAAAGAAGAAAACTAGTATTCTAGATTGGTCTATGAGGTTCCTTCACGCACTAGGTTTGTTAAGCAAGTCTAGAGTCCATTTCCATTACTCAAATCAGTTCATATGCCAAACAAGGATGTACACACAGTTATCTCAATATTGGGATTATCAAATCGTAGCACACACCAAGGATTACATACACACACACATACACACATAAATTACAAATTTCTGAGCATTACCGGTTCTAGAACGACTGCTACAAAATACCAAACGAAAACGTTTGCTGGTTATTCAAATAAAAGACACAATTTGGTTTCTGGCAATCATGTTCAGGAAAATAACTAGAAGACAGGAGAAAATGTGAAAAGGAAAACAAATCCACACAGGAAAACAAAACATGAAGGGTCTAGACTCAGAGCTGGGTGGTTTTTGCTTGGGAAAAAAATGTGAAAGGAAAAACTCATAGCATTTTTTGCTTGCTACTCCCTCCATGAATGCCGATTACCCATCCAAAAACTTCCCACCCAGTCAAAATCATGAGGAGAAGGTGAAAACCCCTTGCATGAGGGAAAGGCAGACGTTTTTGCCTAAGAAAAATAAAAAATGTTTTTTTTTTCCAGAAATGGTGCTCTGCCCATTTCTCATTTTTTCCCACTCTTCCAATCCCCCACTCCCTTATCCTTAGGAAAAATCATGCCCCCATTATATTTGGTTGCGTTGACATAGATGACTATATTTTTTTAATTAATATTGCAAATTTAACATGATGTCCAGTTTTTAATGTTCAACTAGCATAACATACTATCAGCCCATCCTTGATTGTTGAAACATAAACACTAAATCAATGGTGGATATTTTTCCTAGCTCCACACCATGATTATTTACGTATTTCTATTTAAATGAAAACGGGGTCAAAACTAGGGGTTTACATTCCCTTCCCCCTTCAACAGCACTATCCTTAGTGCTTTACAACATTGAACAAAAATGCTTGTTGGTACTGCTCTTAGCAATCTATAGATTCGAACAAAAATGGATGTGCCAGTCACATGGCGTGCTCCAGCTCCCACATATCTTCTTCAGGACCGTAGTGCTCCCATTGCACCTTCACCTATCCTATGGCTTAGTTCCAAAGTATTGTGACCTTCCTTGGAAGGATGCACATAGACTCAATTTGGAACTCTCCATATGGTTCCACCTTGTTGGGGCACATACCTTAACGGTCCCTCATTTTGGTAACTCCGCGGTTTTTTTCCAAGTATAAGCAGAGTTATGACTCAAGATAGTCTTAGGGGTGTCGGGGTTGAGTCAAGGTTCTCTTTTTGTAATAAACCCATGGTTTAAGTCCAGGGTTTAGGGTTTGAGGTGCCCATGGTTTAAGTCCAGGGTTTAGGGTTCGGGGTGCCCATGGTTTAAGCCCATGGTTTTGTAATTAGTGCGCTGTATAAATAGGCACTCTTGTAAATAATTCAGGTTAGGCTTTTTGTGTAAGAAGAATTGATGCGAAGCTAAGGTTATTTTGTAAGAAAAGGTTAAGTCCCAGCTGTGTGCGTGGATGACCTATGCAGTTGTGTGCACAGAGGGTTTTTGGTGATTAAGAAAATCTGCAGCTGTGTACATAGAGGACTACAGCTGTGTGCGTGGCTTTGAGGACTTGAAGGGATTTGCAGCTGAGTGTGCAGATCAGAACTGTGATTTTTGTAGAAAGTTGAATAAAATGCAATTCTGTGGCCGTAACCCCTACACTGGGGGTGAACCACGTTATATTTTTTGTCGTGGTTCTATTTGTTGTTTCTATTGTGTTATTTTATGCATTAAATCTATATATATGATAAGTAAAGATCACTGCTAGATAATAGTTTCCCTGTGAATTCCCAGTAAAGGGTTGTGTAGGGAACTATTTGTTTATCTAATTGCGAAGCTAAATACATAAATGTTAAGTTCTATGATTTATATCTATAACTTGTTTGAAAGCTAAAGGTACAGTAATATCCCTCTTCTTCTTGCAGAAGTCTAGTTCTGCGGCACCCCATAGCAGTTTCAGGTGAGACTGCAACCTATTCGTAGGTTGTTGCCAAAAGGGCCAACTCTGTGGGTATTTTGTTGGTGCGAAGTTAAAGGTATAAAACCCAGGTCTGCCCAATAGCCCAACAAATTGGTTCCGTTGCTGATTGAACTCAGTATCTGCTCGAGAGGGGTTTACATCGTACCTTGAGGGCTATGTTCTGGAGACCCTATGTGAAGGAAATCGGTGATTGGCTTGATGAGACTTATCTGAACTTTGTTGAACAAGAAAACAAAGATCCGCGTTGTAGTGCAAACGAATTTTTACAAAGGTATGTTTTTGGTGATGTTTATGAAATTTTCTTTGGTAGTATCCACATAGAGTTGCACCAGTGGTTATCCAAATTAATAGAGAGAAGGACAAACTTTCAAAAATGTCAGTTTCCTGCTTGGACCCTCGCGAGAATTAATATACTGAAAAGGGTGAACAATGAGATATCCCGCGCTGTTGATTTCTGGACAACGCGAACCCTTGAAGCCTTTGTGATGGAGTTCACCATTGACACGAGTACATCCTTTAGTGAAGCCGAGCGACAGTTTTTCAAAGGACCCAGGGGTAAGTTTCTGCATTCATTTAGTTTGAGAATTAAAATGCTATTAGCTGAAAAAGGTATACTGCTCATTGAATCAGACTGTTATATTTTGTATTACTAACCTATGTTTGCAAGTGACAACACCTTCAATGAGAAAAGTGGTTTGTTGCGAAGTGAAAAAAGGTCCAAGCGAGATTTTGGATCCTATTCCTAGGGTCATCCCATCGAGTATTACCCTATAAATCACATCGATTCAGAACCTGTGGAAACCCCTTCTACTGGAAACCCTCCCGTAACCCCGCAGCGAAGACCTATTATCCCCGAGAACCCGTCGCAGTCTGAAAGTAACCCTAGCCCGAGTACTCCTGTCGCAGGTCAGCCTACCCCAGCAAGTTCCCCCCCACCTACTTCCAGTCCCCCTCCATCCCCCCCTAGACCCACTATGGCCCATATGCAAGATGACATTAAGTTACCTATTTTTAAAGGAACTGGATTAGAGGATCCAGAACAGTTCTAGTTTTTATGTGAACCAGTGTGGACTGCTAAGTCTATTACGGACCAAGATACAAAAAGAGCGCAGCTGGTTACTTCTTTCCAAGACTGTTCTCTAACGTGGATCATGAAGTTATCCAGCACTCAGAACCATGCATTGCCTGATATAAAAGTAGCAATGATAAAGGAATTTAAGAAACTAAAATCAGAATCACAATGTATCACGGAGTTGAAAGAGATTCAGCAGAGGCATGGAGAATCAGTGTGGGACTTTGATCAAAGATTCAAAGTTCTACTAGACCAAGTCAGTTTCCCCATTGGACCTGTGCAGCACAAATAATGGTTTATTGTAGCGTTGCTACCTCATATAAGAACTCCACTCATGCAGCAGAAGGTTGCTGACCAACAGGAGGCTCTGGAAATAGTGATGAAGCTTGAAACCGCTCCTGTCGAAGACAACTCTGGTATTGCTCAAATCCAAGCACAGTTGGCAGCGATGGCTTTGGAGCTTTGCAATATGAAGAAAGGAAAAATGGGTCGCGAAGAGGTTTGGTGCACACAATGTTGGATAGAAGGTCACGACAAGGAACAGTGCCTTGTGTTAAGGAATTACCTGAATACTGGTGCGCCAAACCCGTTCAACCCTACTATTCTATATTACGAGATCTGTCGGACAACTGGCCAACATCAACCTAAGAATTTCTATCTGCTACAGAGGTATGTGCAAGTCCCAAAGAACCCCTACTGCAAATTCTGTAAGTCCGTAGGACATAATGAAGATGAGTGTCGTAGTTATGACCTCATGAGAGAACGTGCCTATGATGCCTATCGGGTACAAAATGAGGGATCAAGTAATGACGGCTATGGATACTGCAGTGGTGCATCAGGTAGAGGTGGTTTTGGAGGCCATGGTCGTGGTGGTATGGCTGGCAGAGGATGCGATCAGGTGGTGTGTTATAACTGTAACCAGGCCGGACATCTGGCTTGCGACTGTCGGAACCCCACTACGACATGTCGGTATTTTTACGCAGTAGACCATGTGATTGAACAATGCCCACAGTTGATAGCTAAGATTCAGGAAAGAAACAGTGCCCCTACTCAGAATCTTCAGATGCTTTCAATCAACCAAAGACCTGCCCCCACCGTTAATGTCGTTACCAGAAGTGGAGCTACGACGCATATACAGCCTTTTGAGAAACAGGCTTGGGCTCATCAGGCCCCCGTGAAAGTCCCCACTTTGGAGATTGAAAGAGGAAAGGAGACATTCATGGAAACCCAGCAAGCTTTTGGGGATTCTACAACAACAGTAGCACCTGCGTAGCAGTCGAAACCACAAGAAGCTTCGACGGATGAAGTAAGTACACTGTTCTCCTTTTTACAGAGCTGTATGAAACTCTTAAGGAATCAGAATGCTTTAAGGGAGTTGCAAAAAGTTCTTTCTTTCTGTGAACCTCAGAGAAGAGTTTATAAGGAGAAAACTGTTAATTGTGTCCGAAGAACTGGTCGGGAAATGAGATTGAATGGCCAGATAGGAGAGTATGATATGACTGATGTTATCTTGGACCTAGGATCAGAGGTAAATGTCTTAACCAAGCAAACTTGGGAACAAATGGGACAACCTACCCTCGCTTGGTCCCCTATACAGTTGATATTAGCCAATCAACAAAAGATTGTGCCCCTAGGATGATTCCTTAATGTTCTGGTAGATATTGACGGTGTCTGTACTGTAGCAGACTTCAAAGTTATTGATATCATTGATGACAGCAATCCCTATCCTGCCTTGTTAGGAATTTAATGGGAAATGGCGAATGCTGCTGTTATTAACCTTAAGAAGAAACAAATGACCTTCGAAGGGAAAGAATTTTGATTCATCCTACCACTGGATCCCTCATAAGGAGAAAGATACACAGAACCAGTCAGCGACGAAGATCAGGATGTTCTGGAGCACATCTACAACATTACAGCGAAGGAAGAAGATTATGTTGACCCTAGTACCGAAGTTATTATGGATTGGCAGTGTGACAGCGCCTGTATGACAGACTCAGATGATGGTTTAGAGAATTGGCAGAACCTATTGTATGAGATCCATGGACACAGATGTGCTCGAATTACCAAGTCTCTCAGATGGCTTACAAGAGCCTTACCCATTTTTGGTGGTTCGATAGACCCAGTAGAGTTTAGTGCAACATTCTCAGAACAGATGCCAGATTCACAGACACGGGACACTTTGGATTCAGCATTTCATGCCACCGCAGCAAGATGGAGTGATAACCATAAGTAGTACATTCCTAGTAGGGAAGCTTGTCAGAAATCTCTTCCCTTAAGATGCGTGGATCAGCTCCAGAATGTGAGTAGCAGGTTCGATGGGCAGAGTGGACCGCAGGAACATTTGGAGACCCGTTATGAAGTATGGAAACATATACCTTGACAGGCACAAAGGATTATCCATATCCGGACAGCTGTAGCAGCGAACTGGTATACGGTGCTTGGGTCTCGCATGCTGATATGTTTGGTGACACAAAAATAACTAGGTACCGACCTGCAATATTGAAGCTTACAGCTGGGTTGCAGAGTTTTTCAGGATGTACCGAAGGTCAATATGGTGTCAAGGGTCCTTATTGCGACGCAGCTGAAGATCTGGTTGCGCTACAGCCTAAAATCCGACCATTGGAACACTATCAATTTGGCGGCGCCGATACTTTAATTTCCTTAATTTCCTGTCCTATTGATATCCGTCGAAACCTAGTGCCGTGGAAACAGAATCTCTGCCCGATTTGGCACCTTCAATGCACATTTATGGCATATTTGGTCGATGGATTGTATATGAAGACATCCAGGTACGGGGAAATCGCATTCTGCGTTTCCTTGAGCTTCACAATTGAACCCATGTTAGCTGAGCGTGAACTCTGGGACCTATTGAGAGAATTTGAACAGACGGGTCTGCAGCACATTTTCACCCCCCCACTTGAGTCTGCATCCTGTGAAGAGACTCTACCAGCACCGACCCTGCTAATGCAGACACGATCTGCCAGGAAATAGTTTAAGCCTGAAGTTCATTCTAAGTGGAACGAAGACAGACATTAGCCATCAGGACAAAGATCAGAGGATCCTGGGATGAATCCACCTAGTGCAGCAGAGATCCCACTTGAAGGGGATGAGGACATTTCCCCACAGTGGCCACCATATCTTCATCCTATTCGACCTAGAGTTAAACCACCTCGGCGGAGCGCTAAGTTCACTGTATGCACCCCTTCGCTGCCACTGGGTGTGCAGCTAGTCGAAACGATGACAGGGAGAATAGACCGACTTAAGTATGCCGACCATGACACAAATGATTGTGGGAGGTTTCCACAGTTTGCACCAGCCCAATACTTACACTTTGTCAAATATCCAGAGACTAGTGTGAAAGTGCTGGAAGTAAAACAATGGGCTGCTGGCATGGATTGAGCTAGTCTGCTCAAGATGCTTGATGTTCCCCATTTTGGCCGCAGCACACAAGTCACCATCGTGGTCAAGCAGCTACTAGCGTTAGTCCATGATGGCCACCTATGGATCGACGACAAGAAAATTGTTATTGATGGTGAGCTCATTCATAGGATCACTAGCTTACCAATGGCAAGGCCTGATTCGGGGACAAAATTTCCCTCAAAGCATGAAGATACGAAGCTCGCACAAAGCATGAAGGAGCGCTTTGTCTTGACAAAGGGGAAACGTGGGTATCACACTTCTGTGATTCAAGAGTAGAAAATTCGCTTTGTAGCTGAGCTCTTAGCATGAAAAATTATACGAAAATGTAGACCATTTGAAGTACCTGCCCTGGTCATCAGAATTGCTATCAACTGTGCTGAAGGCTATAGCTACAACTGGGCAGCGTATCTTGCGAAGGAATTCCTTGAAGACGCTCACGACGCGTAGGAAAAGGGTTGGCCCTTCCACTACTCATGGTTGATTATTCTCATCGCGCTGGTAGGCTGGAAAGAGCCCACTGAAACACAGTTTGTTGTTGTACCGACGCACATGCCTGGTGCAGCCAGGTACGCATCGCTATGGGTTTCACAGGATAAAATCCACCAACAGATGACAAACTACGTATTTTCCTTCTATATGATGAGTATCTCGTATGAGATTATAAAAACCCCATGGCTCAGTAATGATTTGTTCTCTCCGTATGATGATGCGGTCAATTTCAGGGCTGATATGCACCATATTTTTATCCAGGCTTGCGCAGATAAGAAGCATCAATGGTTTAAGTTGCCATATGTAGTGACTAAAGCTAACATCCTCGCGGTCGTATAGTAGTGTCCGGAAGAATGGTTAAAAGATGTAGGAACAAAACCTATTCCTGTTCCTCCTGTCACCGATATGGGTGCAGGCCCCAGTCACACACAGCAGCAAGACCCACCCGAAGACAGTGACGAACAAACTGAGTCGCAGTATACTGAAAGCGACCATGGAGGAGATGGTGGAAATGGAGACGATGAAGAAGAAGCAGATGAGTCGGTTAAAACTACTTCAGACCCTAATAGGCAGCATAAGTGCAAGACACCGGAAGCAGAGGAAGTGGATAAACCGTAGTCTTGAAAGAAAACAAAGGTGTCGAAGGACAAAAATATTGTCGAAGAGGCTGCCCTGACAAGTGAGGAGTTTACTGGGGCTCTGTCAAAGTCCACAGAAACGCTCACCCAGAAATGGTCAGAATTTGCAGATATGCACCTATAGGCCCTCATCGGTGTAGCGAACCATGTTTTGGAGTTGAAGGACCTAGCGAAGAAATCCCTGACTGGAGCTTCAGCAAGTGGTGCCCCGGTAAGCGTGCAGCCTGACCTAAGGCAATGGCCTGCTAAAGAAAACAAGGGCCAAGTGTCAAGTACTGGCCTCATCGTAACTGATGCAACATCCCGCGCAGAGATGAGCATGGTAGTAGGAATCAATTATACCAAGATGTCCATGATGGAATTACATCTCTACCAGTCAGCTATTGCGAAGGAAATCCAGGCCTGAGACCACTATTAGCAAGAACAGTTGCAAGATACCAAGAAGAAAAATGATAGCCTTGCAGCGTAGCTAGAGGCCGCGGAACAGAGAAAGAGGGATGCAGAACGTAAGCGGATTACACTAGTCTGAGTTTTGGATGAGGCATGTCGAAGTCTTCCTGACTTCGACGTACAGCTGGTGGAAGAGCTAGAACAAAGAGTAGTCAGGCTGAAAGACTACGCACGTCAGCCTCACAGTGAGATTGAGACGCTCAAAGTAGCACATGAAACTCAGATCGCAGAGCTTCAACTATGCATCCCTCCGAAAACTCCCCCTGAGGTCAAAGAACAGTGCCGCGCAGACATTCAGGCATCAGCAGTGAAAATTTCAGATATTGTGGGTAGCGCAGCAAAGCTACTAGAAGATAGCGTTGAGGCCTGGACTACACTGCAGGAACATCTAGAAGTCAGACAGCTGTAAGAAACCATTAGGCAGCGACAGACAGAGTTGGATGAAGTAAAAGTGGCAATTAAGACTCTGCCGCCTATGGAGAAAATGCTCAAGGTCAAGCGAAGCAATGAACTCCAGCAGGAAATTGAGTCATACAGGGCAAGGGAAACATAAGTGTAAAATTCTTTGCAGCTGCTTATCAGCGAAGCTTTCGAGTTGAGTACCACTATAGATAGCCAACTCAAAGTTGTGAAGCAATATGATGCATTTGCGCAGGAGAAGTCCAGAGAAGCATCAGCCATAGTATTGCAGGAATTGGTAAAAAAGGAGCAAGCGGCTGACAATATTATGTGTGGCCTCAACAAACAGTACGCTCTTCTCACCGACAAAGTTTGTGGATCAGAAGAACAGCAGAATGTCCCGAGACGGGACACTGGTGAGTCTTAGGGGCCTGTTGGGGCATGCACCTTAACGGTCCCTAATTTTGGTAACACCACAGTTTTTGTCCAAGTGTAAGCGAAGTTATGACTCAAGATAGTCTTAGGGGTGTCGAGGTTGAGTCAAAGTTCTTTTTTTGTAATAAACCCATGGTTTAAGTCCAGGGTTTAGGGTTCGGGTGCCCATGGTTTAAGTCCAGGGTTTAGGGTTCGGGGTGCCCATGGTTTAAGCCCATGGTTTTGTAATTAGTGCATTGTATAAATAGGCACTCTTGTAAATAAATCAGGTTAGGCTTTTTGTGTAAGAAGAATTGATGCGAAGCTAAGGTTATTTTGTAAGAAAAGGTTAAGTCCTAGCTGTGTGGGTGGACGACCTCTGTAGCTATGTGCACAGAGGGTTTTTGGTGATTAAGGAAATATGCAGCTATGTGCGCAGAGGCCTGCAGCTGTGTGCGTGGCTTTGAGGACTTGAAGGGATCTACAGCTGAGTGCGTAGATTAGAACTGTGATTTTTGTAGAAAGTTGAATAAAACACAGTTCTGTGGATGTAACCCCTACACTGGGGGTGAACCACGTTATATTTTGTGTCGTGGTTCTATGTGTTATTTCTATTGTGTTATTTTATGCATTAAATCTATATATCTGATAAGTAAATATCACTGCTAGATAATAGTTTCGCTGTGAATTCCCAGTAAAGGGTTGCGCAAGGCACTGTTTGTTTATCTAATTGCGAAGCTAAATACATAAATGTTAAGTTCTATGATTTATATCTATAACTTGTTTGAAAGCTAAAGGTATAGTAATATCCCTCTTCTGATTGCAGAAATCGGGTTCTGCGGCACCCCATAGTAGTTTCGGGTGAGACTGCGACTTGTTCGTAGGTTGTTGCCGAAAGGGCCAACTCTGTGGGTCTTTTGTTGGTGCGAAGTTAAAGGTATAAAACCCGGGTCTGCCCAATAGCCCAACACACCTGTATCATATCCCAATTTATTACATGGTTAGTATGATGTACATATTTCTTAAGAAAAGAATCATGAAAAACATTATGAACTCTAGTGCTAGCAGGAAATGCATGTCTATATGCAACTGGCCCTATTGTTTCAAGCACTTCAAATGACCCACAGTATCTAGGTGATAACTTGGCACAACTTCCAAGCTTCAAGGAACTATTATTTTCCCTCACTTGGAGGTAAACATGATCCCCAACACTGAACTCTCTGTTCACCCTATTCTTATCTTCATAGATTTTTTGTCTGTCATGGGATGCTTTCAGATTATTCCTGATATTTACAACCTCTTGCTCCATTTCCTTGAGCAATTATGGACCAAGCAAAACCTTTTTCACTAGATTATCTCAAGTCAATGGTGTCTTGCATCTCCTTCCATACAAAGATTCATACGGACTCATCCCCAAGGATTCTTACTGTACATTTTTATAAGCAAACTATACCAGGTGTAAATAGTCTTATGACTTGGATGGTTTTTCCATCACATACATGTGAAAAATTTCTTCTAGCACTTGGTTAACTCTCTCAGTATGCCCATTGGTATGAGGATGGTAGGAGGTTTTGAAATTCAACTTTGTACCCAGATCTACAAACAATCGCTTCCAAAAATTGGAAGTGAACTTGACATTTATGTCAGAGACTATTGCCATAGGATATCCATGCAATTTGAAAATCTCCTTCATGAATATCTTTGCAATGTCATCAGTCTTATGCATATACTTAATTAGTATAAAATGTGTTGCCTTTGTCAACTTGTCCACCACAACCATGATGAAATCATGTTGTCTCCAAGTCATTCACAATCCTATAATAAATTCCATGGAAATAACTTCCCATTTCCATTCTTGAACTGGTAAAGGATGCAACAAACCTACTGGGTGTTGATTCTCAACCTTCACATGCTGACACTTCATGCACCTTGAAATATATTCAGTGATGTCGTTTTTCATTCCTGGCCAAAAGTACTGCTTTCTAGTTGTAGCAATCGTCTTCTGATATCTTGGGCGACTAGAATATGGAGCTTGATGGATCCCATCCATAAAAATCCTCTTAAATCTACTACATTTGGAATATAAATTCTGTTCTTATAGGTAAGAAGTCCATCTTCTTCCAATTTATATCCCTCATACTTCTTTTCAAGTATTTGCTGCTGCAACTTGTCCTTGACCTGTGCATACAATTCATCTTCAGCAACATGATTAGCAATATGCTGCCTCAAATTTGATTGGAAAATACTAATGGATGCCACATGCATTTCCTGCACCTTCCTGCTGAGTGCATCAAATACCATATTCTCTTTTCCTTTATGTTCTTGATTTCAAAATCAAAATCACATAAAAACTCCAACCATCTCACTTGCCTAGAATTTAGAGTAAGTTGATCAAACACATACTTTATACCACAATGGTCTATCCTTAGCTAAAATATTTTTCCCATCAAGTAATGCCTGCACATCTTGAGAGCATGTAGTATGGCTGCAATTTCTAGATCATGAGTGGCATAGTTCTTTTCATGCTCCTTCAACTTCCCAAATTCATAACATATCACGTGGTTGTCCAACATAAGAACTCCTCTAATTCCTTGGCCACATGCATCTATACACACCACAAAATATTTCTATGGGTCTGCAACTTTCAAAAACGGTGCACTTGTGAGAAGATACTTTCACCACTAGAAACTTTCTTCATACTTCAAGGTCCATTATAACTTTATCCCCTTCCTTCGCAAGAAGTGATATCATGTGCAACCTTGGAGAATCCTTCAATGAATCTCCTATAGTATCCTGCAAGCCCCATAAAATATCTTACCTCTGTCACATTCTTTGGAGTAGGATAATTCTTAATAGCTTGAATCTTGTCAGGGTCCACAGATATACCCTCTTCTGAAATAATGTGACCCAAGTACTAAATTATATCCTTATATAAGTCACACTTGCTCAGCTTTGCATACAACTAATATTCTCTAAGTAATTGTAAGGTTAGTCTCAAATGTTCTTCGTGTTCTTCTTCATTCTTAGAATAAACAAGAATGTCATCAAGGAAAACAAGAACGAATTTGTCCAAGTAACTGCGGAAGACACTATTCATAAGGCACATAAATGTTGCTGGTGCATTTGTGAGAACAAATGGTACCACTACAAAGTCATAATTCCCATACCTCATTCTGAAGGCTATCTTATGAATGTCTTCATCCTTGATTCTCACCTGATGGTAACCAGACCTCAAGTCAATCTTGGAAAATATCTCTGCTCCTTTCATTTGATCAAAGAGGTCATCAATTCTTAGCAAGGGATATTTGTTCTTCACTGTGACTTTGTTCAATTGCCTGTAATCAATAAACAATCTGAGTATATCGTATTTATTTTTTATGAACAGGATTGGTGCTCTCCAAGGAGACACAATTGGCCTGATATTATTTTTCTCCAACAATTCTTGTAGCTCCATCTTCAGTTCTAACATTTCTGGTGTACACATTCTGTAGAGTTCCCTTGACATTGGTGCTGCTCCTAGAACAAGTTCAATTCTGAAATATATGTCTCTCTTTGGAGGAATTCTTGGAACCTAATTAGGAAAAAAGTCCCTGAAGTCTTGAAACACATGAAATTCCTCCAACCTAGGAATTTCATTCTCTTCTGCCTCCTCAATATGGGATGCATACAATTGAAAACCTTTTCTACAAAACTTCTTGAATTGCATTGCTGAAATATGCCTCACAAAGATTACCTTTGGAATGCCTCTTACAACTATTGGGTTCCCTTCTTCATCCATTCATTCAAAAATCTTTTTATAAAAATCAAGCTTCAGTCTGTGAGCTTCTAACCAGTCCATTCCAATGAGAACATCATAGGAACCAAGTGGTAGAACGTTCAAATATACACAAGTGACCAATACATTCATCACCAATGGACATTTCTCCACCACTTGACTAACCATGACTTTCTATGCTTTGCTTTCCTAAGAGCACAAACCTCCACTACTATAGGAGCAATATAAATGTGAGTAGAACCAAGGAAAATCAAAATAGAAATAGATTGCTCAACAATCTTACTTATAACTTCAACCACTATTGACTAGTGATCTGTCTAGCGGTCTTCTAGTGATGCATAAATTCTAGGTACGGCCCTTTCTACTTGTCCCACTATTTCTGCCTCCTATATATTGTATGTTGGCCTTGCATTCTCATTCTCAAGTGGACAGTACTTGCACATGTGGGGTCCTCCACATTTCCAACATTGGAGTGGTGCTCTCTTCTGTTGTAGATTTCTTGGCTCTTCTCCCACCACTCTATCTGGTTCCTTCTCAGCTTGGGATGGTTTCCTCTGCTGATTCTTGAAGTTAGAGGATTTGAAACCTTTCTTCCTTTGATTCGAATTCTCATTCATTTTTTTCTTCGATGTCTTCTGGTAGTCCAGTTTGTTCTTGGTTTTTTCGTAGCAATACTTATATTTTCTTATTACTTCTTCCAGAGTTCTAGGCTCAAAGAAATCAATTCATTCATTGTATGACTGAGGCAGTCCACTCAGAAAGAGCTTGATTTTTACCTTCTCATCCTTAATGTACCTGACATACCTCAGTAGTTCCAAGGACTTGTTTGCATATTCCTCGATGGTCTGTTGTCCCAATCTCAGGCTCATGGAACTCCTCAATATTGTCATCATAGTACCTGTCAGAGAGGTAATTTTGCTTGAAATAATTTCAAAACTGCTTCCACACAATCTTCCTTTCATTGATCTTCTTTACATTCCTGAAATGGTCCCACCATACGATACCCTTCTAGTCAAATCGAAAATGGATACTCTAGATTTCATATTCCCAGAATAGTATTGGACTTGGAAATATTTCCTCATCCCTACAATCCAAGATTCAACTTATTGACCATTATTTACCTCACCATTGAAGATAGGCAGCTTTTCCTTCCTGAATTCATATCGTGAGTGGTTTTGGTAGCACCTCCTTCTCTAAATCTCATGATAAGAATAAATTGAATCTCTAGTGGACCCTTCAGAGTCAGATGACTCACTAGGTGTTATAGCTCAAAATGACACATCTCTACCTATGACCACTTTCCCATGATTCTATCACATGTCGACACTTCCATGACGACACTTCATGAAAGTCATTGAAAGTCACTGAAAAAACACCTAAATTGGAGGACCCATATAATGAGTTTCGTAACTCTTTTTGACCTCATCTCTATAGCATTGGAAATATATTTTAGTTAGATAAAACTTTTCAGAAGACACCAAAGTCTGAAAATGCCCAGAAATACCCTAAAAATGAGTTTTTTGTGTGTATGCGAATTTTATTAAGGAAAACCTGCGTACGTATGTGACTTGATCTATATAATACCCGCGTACGTACACATGTTGCTACATATAATAGTCACGTACACCTTATGTATGCAACTTTATGTATTGGCAACCCATGTGTACTCCTCATGTATGCGATTGTTGTTTCTGCAACCCGTGTACGCCTCCTAAAAATGTCAAAAAACACGTCTTTTGAATTTCAGGTAGTTTGGGTAGTTATGCAACTGACTCCTTTAGATGTAACTACTTTGTCTTTGCCCCTAACTATTCCTTAAGCATATAAATAGAGGTAGGGAGGTCCATGAGAGAGGACTTGAATCTTTGCATTGTTATGCTAGAGGATTTGGAGCTCTCTTTGCCCACACCTTGGCCCTAGCGATCATCCACTTGTTTTGTAGAGCTTGGAGGATGAGTTCCTTGGAGAAGAGAAGTAGCAGAACAAGATCAAGGTTTCGTGAGGTGCCGAACTTGAATAGAAGGTATACTTGTACTTGTTTTCAAGATTAATAAAGATGTGATGTCCTTCTTCTTCCCAAATCATTGTTCAATGTATGATTGAATCTCTATTTATGATCATATTATGATGTTAATTAGATCATTATTTCATGTTTATTTAATTATCATTGCTTTATATGTGGTCATATTGGTTTGAGGAAGGTATAATTCATTTTGTAGGTCTCTTGGAGCAAGAAGAGGATTGAAGGGCTGCTTGGATCATCCTTCATTTGGATAAGGTATGAACCATTCTAATCTATGAAATTTGCTTATATAGGATTGCTGAACATTATACATCCACCTTTCAACCCCAGTACATTGATGGCCTCTTAAACCCTAGCCATAGGATACTTTCCTTTACAACACTAGGTGATCTGTTTCTTCTTCTAGCAGTGTTCTTACTCCCTTTTGGATTTTCTGTCAGGCCACAGAGTTCATATTTCTCTAAATATTTGTCAATATTTGTAGGATGGATGCATTCAACTAATTCTGCTCCTCCTAAGCCTTAACCAATTTTTCATTATCTTCCTTATAACTCTACATCTCCGCCATTAGTATTTTCATGGTGGTTGCAAAATCCGGGGGATTCTCTTGCAATATTCTCCCATTAGATTCTGTCTCAACATTTCCAATTCGGACATTTTCCCACATAGCATATTCCTCATACTCATGGGGGTATCATGCATAATCATCCACGTCGCCTGTCCTTTCTCAAGGTGATTGTAACTCTGCAAAAATGTGTTATATAACAAAAAATGTTATATTTAATCAAAACCAAAATCACTTACCCATGCTATCATTTTTCCATTTTTTTTGACCCTGTAGGTCTTATTGATAAATCTGCTAAACATCTCTGTTTCGGCGAAAAATCCAGTCTTCTTCTGCTATGTCAGAAATATTTTTGACCTTCACCGGCCGCTGTGTCAGAAAGATATCCATCTTTCACCCACCATAGGCCTCCCTCTGTTGTGGCTCCAACTACAACATCCACCTATCGTGGCATATCCATCTTCCTCTTCCACCCACCGCATGCATCAGAAAACTCTCCACCTTTCATCTGGCCAAGAGTTCCACTGTTGCGGCTCGATCTTCCCTTTTCCTCCTCCGCTTCGTCAGCTTCATCTTCTTTTTCCTTCTGTTGCTTCATCATCTCTCTCGTCTTCTTCCTTTTGTCGCTTCATGGACTCTCTCTTTTTCTTCCTTCCATCACTTCACCGATTCTCTCTCTTTATTTCATTAGCCACTTCATTCCACTCGAAATTAAAATTTATGCTGGAGCTCAATTTTATTTTATTTTGCCTCTACTATGGCTAAATTTTCTCTTTTCTTTTGCCGCTACTGCTACTCAATTTTCTCTTTTCCATCGCCACCGCGGCTTGATCTTCAACTCTCCGTCGCCAAGGAAAAAATTCCATACTTAGAAAATTTTGCAATTTTTCCTCTTCATCGGACACCATTGGAAAAATATTTTAGGCGGCTTCACCTGCTGTGTCGATGAGAACCAGACAATTAAGCCACCATTGTGGCTCACTTTTTCCAACTCTTCTCGCCGACATCATTGCTTCAGCACATCGGCTATCTATTTCGGCTCCCTTTGGGTGACGCAGCCGACATATTGGCTCGAGTCCTTGCAGCCTAGCTTCCGCTGCAGCTTTCCCCTGGATTCTTTAGGAGTAATTATGGATCCCCACTATGGATTTCTTTCTGCAATGCAACCACCATTGGCTCCGCTCAGGTGAACTCATCTGACAAGGAATATTTTTTTCAAACTTAAAAAAAAAAATCTTCTTCTGCCTTCTTGTTGGCTCCATTTTCCTCATCTCAGCGACATCGTCAGCGAAGTTATATCGACTTCCCAAGGCACCTAGGATGCATTCCACATCGAATTTTATCGACTGCTGCTATAGTGTCTCATTCTTTTCCTTTCTACTGCCACTGCGGCTCAAACAACAAAAACTCATTTGCTGTGTCGAGAAAGAAATGCAGTCATAGCCACCATTGTGACTCTCCTTCAGCTGCCCTAGCTGCTACTGTGACTCATATTTGGCTTTCTCAGCCACCAAAGAGAATGCTCAATACTTATAAAAATTTCAATATTTTTCCTGTTACTGTTAGCTTCTTCTAGCTGAATCATAGGATGATCCTACCCATGTCACCTATTCAACTTGTCCCATTGAGGCCCAATGCTCTAACTTGGATCTGATACGATAGTGTCATGTCCCCAACCCTCTACTTGGAAGAGTGGATGTAACTAACGTCTATCAACCTGGGAAATATAAGCCCCATGAACATAGTATAAAAAAAAATCTTTGAAATTAAATATACACAGATGCATAAATTATTAACATATACTAGAAGCAAAATCATTTATTCAAGCATTTAGCATGTTCATAGTAATTCATAAAACAAATACAGTTGCATAAATAAAATACAAGTGAATACTTATCTTGAAATAATATTGTCCTGTAACCAGCTATGTCGCTGCAATGTTCCACCCAACGATAGGCCAGCGTGCTCTTTAATCTCTTAGGAACACTGCCACCCTCAATCTAGGCATGATTTCCCCAAGGAATAAGGAACACTAGAAGACTTCACCCATAGCCAAGGATTCAATAAAATTAATTCAAGACAACACAGCTGGGTTTATGAGACTTACACAGGAATTGGTTTACACTTATCCAAATTCACATGAGACATAGCCAAGCAAACATATGGGTTTATCAGGATACCAACAAATCCATCCTTTCATTTGGGTTTATCAAGCTGCCAAGGAGGTGGAAAGACTGACTGCTAAGCTAGTGAGCTCAACCCCATAGCTATGAAAACCCACACCGGATCTATCCTGACTTATAAAAAATTACACACACAACACAAGGAAACATTCCCTTCTCTGATACACAGTCCCTCAGGCCATGCCTTCCCTTCTAGTGCTATTCAGGGTAAGCAAAGAAGAAAACCAATCTGCTAGATTGGCCTGTGAGGTTCCTTCACAAACTAGGTTTATCAAGCAAGTCTAGATTCCATTTCCATTCCTCAAATTAGTTCAAATGCCAAGCAAGGATGTACACACAGTTATCTCAGTACAGGGATTATCAAATCGTAGTAGATGCCAAGGATTACATACACACAGACACAAAAATTACAAACTTTTTAGCATTGCTAGTGCCAGACCGACTGCTGGAAAATACCAAAATGAAAATGTTTGCTGGTTGTTCAAATAAAAGACACAATTTGGTTTTTGGAAATCATGTTCAATAAAATGACTAGCAGAGAGGAGAAAACATGAAAAGGAACAAAAATCCACATAGGAAAACAAAACATGGAGGGTCTAGACTCAGAGTCGAGTGGCTTTTGCTTGGGAAAAAAACATGAAAGAAAAAGATCAGAGTGTTTTTTGCTTGCTACTCCCTACGTGAATTTTTATTACCCATCCAAAAACATCCCACACAATCAAAATTGTGAGGGGAAGATGAAATGCCCTTGCATGAGGGAAAGGCAGATGTTTTTTACCAAGAAACATTTAAAAACATTTTTTTTCTAGAAATGGTGCTCTGCCCATTTCGAATTTCTTCCCACTCTTTCAATCCCCCACTCCCTTTTCTTAGGAAAATCATGCCCCCATCTCATTTGGTTGCATTGACATAGATGGCTATAGGTTTTTAATTAATATTGCAAATTTAACATGATGTCCAATTTTTAATGTTCATCTAGCATAAAATACTATCGGCCCATCCTTAACTGCCGAAACAGAAACACTAAATCAATGGTGGGGATTTTTCCTAGCTCCACATCATGATTATTTACCTCATTTTATTTAAATGCAAATGGGGTCAAAAGCATGGTGTTACACATGGCCATAATACAAAATTATGGATCAAACTTTACATTTGTGTGTATACAAACAAAAAGTTGCATGTATGCACACCCCCTATACATTTATTCTATTTACCCCCCCTTTCACTACCACTGTCAATGTCTTCTTAGAAGTATAGATTTCTTTTTTGGTTTCTTAGTGGTGATCCCCAACGTGTCCCCAATGTTGAATAAGAGGGACAGGTCACATTAGTGGAGACTGTAGCAAAACCAAACTTTGTAAGTTAGTTTACCAACCTATACAAATTCTATGTACATTTGTTCAAATTCCAAACCAATATAACATTTTTACTTACTGTACGTGAGTAAGTGATGGTGGGTCGTGGTGCCTCACTAGCAGCAACCTTGATTGGGTGCTCTTCAAGCACCACTTGTTCACTATCAAGATTCATAAAAAATATATATATGTGTCAATGTCAAAAAATGAATTGGTGCATGAAAAAACATACTTGCATTTCCAAATAAAACTATACTACATGGAGGGACAATGAATTTTTCAAAGAAAGCGAGACATACCTGCACCTTGGTGGGGGGGGGG
>LPNX010666000.1:251663-266139 GCA_001517045.1 Pseudotsuga menziesii
GTCAGCATATCAATGGGGGAACCAAGGAAAAAGATACTTGCATGTACGGAAAGCAATATAAGTAAGATAAGCAATATATAAATATACCTCATGGACACGAAGATGTGTGTAACCAGTGGGTCAAACAACTATCAATGGGATAAAAGGAATTATGCATGCATTATCCAAGAGGTCGCTTGCTAGACAACATAATCAAAATCATGTTCCTATGTACAAAAGGATAAAGATACAATTAGAAAATTTCAAATAATTAAAAAAATACATGTTGAATTATTAAAAGAACAATTAAAATAAAGCAAGACATAAACGTACCTATTGGTGGGTCAAAGGTGGGTCAACCTCAATTTTGATTTGGTTCTCTTCAAGCACCACTGACTCACTAGAATCCTGCATAAAGTAGCATATGTCAACTTTAGATAATAAAAAGAAAATGAGACATATATACTACATGGATGGAAAATGATGTTTTCAATTGAAAACGAAACATACATGTATCTGTTGGGGGGGAGAGGTGGGTCACCAACAACTTAGATTTCATTCTCTTCAAGCACCACTGGCTCACTAGATTCCTGCATAAAGTAACATATGTCAATGTCAGAAAATAAAAATAAAACAAGACATATACTACATAGACGAAAAATGATGTTTTCAAAGAAAGCGAAACATACATGTGCTTAGGGGGGTGAGAGGTGGGTAACCCAAAACTTGGATTTGGTTCTCTTCAAGCACCATTACCTCAATAGATTCCTACATAACGCAACATATGTCAATATCAGATAATACAAAGAAAATGCGACATATACAAGATGGACGAAAAAAGATTTTTTCAAAGAAAGCGAAACATACATGTACATGAGGGGGGGAGAGGTGGGTCCTCCCAATTAAAAAGTTCATTCCAATGGAATAGATATCATGTTATGTAACAAAACATAAACATACAATTAGAAAATTTCTAATAATAATAAGCATTAATGTTGAATTATTAAAAGAATAATTAAAAACATAATTAAAATAGTACCCATGTCTAGGAATCTTCCTCTACATGCGAGGGACTTGGCCGGAATTCCACAAACTCATCTTTCCCACCCTGCATAAAACATATTGTATCCATATTAGGACGTATTGAATGTTTCAATCTCTACTATAAATATGTAAATAACGATGACAAATTAAAAACTAAAGTTCTTACAGCTAATGGTGAAGCACCAAAACCATATGCATCATTGACTGCTACATCAATGTTATCAACATCAATGGTCAGACTATGTGATCTGGGGTGTGATGGGACACCATATACATATTTTTTCATATAATTTGTTAGATAATTAGATAGAAATAAATTATGAAAAAATTTAAAATTGTTATATAAAACAAAATATAATATGAAAAGAATGAGTTTTTATTACATACCGGAGTAGTCCATCATCCTAAAACTCTGAATAAGGGCGATATAATATGCCTCCACACACTGTGAAAGGGTGTGGAATAACACAATGCTCTGAACCCTCAGTGTCTCCCATGCGATCTATACCTCTAGTACACTTTGGAGATGCAGTATGTGGATCCTTAGTATGGGATGGGCCAGCCTCAAAAGTGCCAACCCCTTGGCCTACATTTCCTTGGATAGAAGTACCATGATGAAGCAATGTATCTTCCAATTTGAATAAAGCCTTTTGTGTATCATGAATCACAGGACCTGCAGGAGGATATACCCTAGGGGGTTTTTGTGTGCGTGGAGGGTGTGGTACTCAGTTAGGATTAGTCCTAGCGCCTTCCATATCTTGGGGAATCCCATGACACACACATTGGAACTCTAAAATATCAAAATAGTTAACATGTTTCCCCAAGATAAATTTTTCATACAAATTCCTGAAGAAATAGAAAAGGATGTCTCAATTCCCATGACGGGCTTCACCAAATACCATGTACCAGCGATCCATCCAATGTGCTTTCACATTTGGTTCCACGCACCAGTATATGGAAATGTGTGCAAGACTAGAGGGTGGAACCAATCTGTGCTAGGATCTCATAATAATGAAAATAGTTGGTCTTTGGTTATGTTTAGTTTTCTTATGTCTTTCTAGCTCAAACCATTAGAATAGTATTGCCTCATGCATTTTCTGTACAAGTTAATGTTGTACAAAGATCCTTGGGAATTGGAAATTGTGTTTGTTATGGTGTCCAATGCCTTAGCTAATGATTGTCTCAAATTGTCCCCCCCTCTAAATGATGAGCTAAGGCACCTCAATGCACCCAAACGAGCCATAATCTGTGAATTTCAGTCCTGTTCCCCCCCATGTTTGGGTTTGGTTATTGGTTAGTGGGTTCATTTTTCATAATATACTCAACATTTATTTTATCTACTAATATTAAAACAACAAATTACAAATTGCTTTAATATATATCATTCTTTGATTTAATTCAATTTTTTTTTATTAAATTCATTTTAAAAAATATAAAAACTACGAAATTAACAAAAAAAACAAATATTGAAAACAATTGTGGATGATATGAGTACTTACCTTCCATTGGAGCCAAGTTCTGAATTGTCCCTTGCAAACTACCCTCCAAAGGCACCTCCAAATCCTCTAATGCAAAACGTTGGTGTGATTTTTTGTTGTCCTGATATCGCCTTCACTGTGCAAATAAGAAAATGAGGTTCGTGGCCTATGTTTTATTTTTATTTTTTGTTTTACAAATCGCACTCACGATGTTCAACTCTTTAAAAATTCATATGCGATATATCGCACAGGCGATATTGATTAACTAACCTTAGCCTCGTCTTTGGGCTCGGTTTTTTCCACTATTACAAGTGATCAATTTTCCCACGGCCAAAATGTGGCAATTTCCACGGAGAAGCGTGGAAATTGCCACATCTAAGTCTTTTTTTCCCGTGGAAACAATTTCGTCGCAATAGCGACGACTCGTTAATTGCGTGGCAAGAGTGACGATGTTCTATTTTGCTGTGTGTATATTTCCATGGGTAGGCCGTCTCTATAGCGACAGGAAGACGTCGCAATTGTGACGGCCCTTCCTAAAATGAAAAAGACAAACCCCAATACCTGCGACAGTCAGACGTCACTATATCGACGGAAAGACGTCGCAAAGTTCCACGGAAAGCCGTCGCTATAGCGACGCTCTCTGTAGTTTTAAAAAAATATATATATGGGCATTTTAAACACCAAAAAATAGTTAGTTGAATATGGCGATTTCGTGTATCTTTAGTGTATATGACTAAACATCTTGCCAAACAAGCTATAACATCAGCCAGATTCTTCTGTGTAAAAAATATATGATGTAGAAGGCCATTATTTTATTCTCTTCAAAAACATATTTGTTGCACAATCCCATAATCTATAGTCTTCACAAAAACCAACAGCATCACTATCCCAGATCCTGGTGAAGAACAGAAAGTGTCCAAATCATGCACACAGTTTCTACCTAAAACTTGCTATGCGATAAAAAACTGAAGCTTTGATAAGTTAAGGGTTCAACAAGCTTTATATTAAAAACAATCCCCAGCCTTTCAGGGATAGCTTTAAAAAGGCTAACTACACTGTTCAATGTACGAGCCAGAAATTCCAGAGGTGCCAAGAAGTGAAACCTGCCAATCAAGTGTTTGAAACTTGAGTTTATGAAATTGCATACACTAGCAATAATACAATGAAATAAATAAATAATAGCACTCAAGTTTTTCTGACAAGGTTAATGAAGCATTTCAATAAACATTTGCATCTAATTTGGTCCTAACATTGGTAAGAAGTATGCTCCACAAAATGTTAGTTTCTACCCTCAACCTCTAGGGAATTTCCTTTGGAAAGGAATACATAATACACACCTCATCGGTATCCTTTGACAATGCATTCATAACATCAGCCTGTACAGGGTCAGGAAGCTCCTCCCAATATACAGCCAAGACATCCTTGAGTGCATTCTTGACATTGACGTCCATTACTTGGGGTAATGCACTGATGTCTGAACTAAATGATCACCTAGGAGTTTTGACCGCAAATGGAAGCCTGGATTTTGTAGTTAAATAAGTTTATTAGTTCCTTCAAAATCATTTCTAAAGTTGACCGAATTCTTACAAGATATTGAGAAAATTGTAATATTGATTGACTAGATGTCCTGAAACTAGTGGAACTAGAAAAAACTATTGTTGATACAAGCTGCAGGTTATCAAATTGGGAGTTTAGTCATTACAACAACAAACATAGGTCTGATTTTCAGATCTGAAGCTCATATTATTTGGAAAGCAAAGGTATAGTTTATATTATAACATAATGAAAATTAAATAACATACATACAGTAACATAGCTAAAAATATGTACGAGAAGGTTAGCAATGGAGTATATCCTAAGCTCTTTGAGTAAATGAGAGTTAGAAGAAATCAAGAACATCTAGAAGAATTTATGGACATATGTGTATCTGAGTTGATGAGTTTGAGATCCATAGATGGTGGTGTTCTACCTTGCAAAAAGCCTACTCTCTTTTGGAACGGATTTGGCCATTAAAATGACATGGAAGCCAAGGAGGAAGTACTTGAAGATGAAGTACAAAGGACTTAGAAGCATTTTCTTTGTTTTTGGATTATTATGGATAGTCACGAAGAAGAAAAATTAAGTATTGATGAAGTCTAAATTTTTTCCTATAACTGAGGAATTTCGGTGGCCTGAGGTCATGCACCTTTCTGATAGAACATTGCTCTTATAAAGAGTACTTTGGTGGGTAGCTTCCAGGTGTGGACATGTACCAAAATAATAACAATAGAAGAGAGATTAATTATGTTCACTTCTGGACCTAGTTTGAGACTCACTAAATCAACCAACAATCACGACTTCTTCTGTCCTTGTTATCATACCTACCTAGCACAGAATGGGATGGTATTGAAGTTTCCAAAGCATCATGAGTGTTGGTAATAACTCCCGATTCAATCTTATTCCCTTACCAAAGCAAATATTTATACATTACAATGGCGGTTGAGAACCAGCCTTTTCACCTTCCTATCTATTCATATTCCTATTTATTATTTATTTACAATAATCCCAACGGATTATTCTAACAATCCCCCTCTTAATCCGAAGGGGTGTTCGTAAGTCCGAGCATGTTTTTGAATCTTTCAAACTTTTCTTGTCCAAGCGCTTTGGTGAAGATGTCTGCAATTTGATCATTTGTGGAACAATGTCGAACATGGACTGTCTTGGCCTCTACATGATGTCGAATCAAATGATACTTTGTGTTGATGTGTTTGGTTCGATCACGGAATATAGGATTCTTAGCTAGCTTGATTGCAGAAGTATTGTTGACCAACAATGGAGTGGAGCTCTCTTGTTTTTCTTGCAAATATTCAAGTATCTTCCTAAGCCATACTATTTCTTTCATTGCTTCAGCTGCATCCACATATTCTGCTTCTGTTGTTGAATCTGCTGGAACTAACTGTTTGCGTGATCTCCATGAAACAGCTGCTGATCCAAGACTCATAGTGTATCCAGAAGTTGATACTCCTGTCTCCTTATCACCATCAAAATCTGAGTCTGAGTACCCAATAAGTTTGAATTCATCCACTTTAGAGTACTTGAGTCCAACATCTTGAGTCCCCTTCAAGTATCTTAGAACCCTCTTTGCAGCTGACCAGTGTCCTTCACAAGGTTTATGCATGAACCTTGAAAGTATGCCAACAACATAAGAAATATCTGGTCTAGTTGTTGTAAGGTAGATAAGACTTCCTACAAGTTGTCGATACTTGGTCGCATCTTCAAATTCTTTTCCTTCGCTTGATGTGAGCTTCATTTTCTATTCCATTGGAGTAGATATAGGATTGAATTCTGTCATGGAAAATTTGTTTAGTAGTTCTCCAACATATTTTTTCTGAGATAGGAATATGTACTTAGGATTTTGAGTGACTTCAATTCCTAAGTAATAGTGGAGATGTCCCATATCTGTCATTTCAAAGATCTTTTTCAAATCTTTCTTTATGGATGATATATAGCTCTCATTGTTCCCTGTCATCAAAAGATCATCTACATACACCACAAGATACACAACATATCTTCCAACTTTGTTTATAAACAATGTTGCATCATCAAGATCAAAATGTTCAAAATTTAACTTCAAAAGGTGCTCGGTTAACTTTTCATACCATGCGCGAGGCGCTTGTTTTAGGCCATACAAGGATTTGACAAGCTTGCATACCTATTGTTCTTTTCCTTTCACAACAAAGCCTTATGGCTGAGACATGAAGACATTCTCTTTCAAGTCTCCATTCAAGAAAGCATTCTTCACATCCATTTGATGAACTTTCCACCCTTTCTAAGCAGCTAAAGAGAGTAAGGTACAGATGGTAGCCCATTTTGCTGTAGGAGAAAATGTTTCTTCATAGTCAATTCCTTCTTTCTGTGCATAGCCTTTTGCTACAAGCCTCGCTTTGTGCTTGTCAAGTGAGCCATCTAATTTGTATTTGTTCTTGTACACCCACCTGCATCCAATTGGTTTGGTTCCAACTGGAGGGTCAACCAGCTTCCAAGTTCCATTCTTTATGAGTGCAGCATACTCATTTTGCATAGCTTCTTTCCACTCACCACGAGTAGAATATTCTTCAAAGGAAGTTGGTTCAAAGTTAGCAGATAAATTAAATTCACAATCAAATGATACATCCATGTCATCACCTGAATTATCTGCTTCTCCTCCATGTCTTTTCGAATTTCTTGTTCCCGTCTTTCCAACTTCATCTGGATGGACAATTTCAAGTGTCTTTGTGGCCCATTTAGGAATCTTCCGTGATGGTCCTGGTTGATCAGCTGGTGGTGCTTCATCATTGATTGAGAGTCTTTCAATTCTCTCAATCACATCATCCAGTTGAACCTCTTGTTCAAGTGAAGTAGCAGGAACTTCTTCATGCGGGGGAGTTGGTGCTTCATATGGAAATTCCAAAGGTTGATCCAGAATAGGAATCCCCCCTTCAAGATTTGGAATTTCATATTAATTTTCATAATAGTTCTTTCGATGAGGATAATTTTCCAGATGATCAAGCTGTCTCTCAATGGACTGGTCATTTTTATTAGTTTCAAGAAAAATGACATCTCTAGAAATAACAAATTTCTTGTTTACCTCATCATACAAACGGTATGCCTTGGAGTATTCTTCGTACCCCAGGAAAATGCACTTTCTGCTTCGAGCACCAATCTTGTTTCTTTGCTCCTTTGGAATCAAGGCATAACAGGTGGAACCAAAAACTCTGAGATGCCTGACTGAAGGGAGATGGCCAAACCACATTTCATGTGGAGTCTTCTTATCAAGTGCATTTCATGGACTTCTATTTCTCAAATATGCTGCACATATTACTGCATCACCCCAAAACATTAGTTTTATATTCTTGAAAAACATCATTGAGCGAACCATATTCATTATGGTTCTATTCATTCTCTCTGCTACACCGTTTTGTTGAGGATTGTAGGGAATGGTAGTCTGATGTGCAATTCCATGTTGACGAAGATAAGCTTCAAAAGCATTTGAAGTGTATTCTTTTCCATTATCAGTATGAAGTGTACCAATTTTTGATTGTGCTTATTTTTCAATCAATGCATGAAAGTCTTTGAATGTTTGAAATGCTTCTGGTTTTGTTTTTAAATAGTATGTCCAGCACATTCTTGAGTAGTCATCAACAAATGTCATAAAATACTTGTTCCCATTTGCTGAAGGAGTTGGCATTGGGCCACACAAATCAGAATGTACTAACTCTAATTTCCTACTTGCTCTGAAATTAGATTCATGGAATGGCAGCTTACTATGTTTCCCTAAAATGCATGCATCACATTTATTCTTCTCTTTAGGAATGGTGGGCAAGCCAAATACACCATTCTTTCTCAACAAATGAAGACTGTTATAATTTAGATGACCAAATCTTGCATGCCACAATGAACTAGATGACATATTACCTTCTCCATGCTGAGAGAGGTAGGCATAGTTCTGAAATCTTGCGGATGAACCCTTGAGCTTCAACAGCTTTCCATCTTCGTATCCAGTCATGATGACTTGTTTGTCAGAGGACTTTCTTATTTCAACGATTCCATCAAACATGTGGATGGAATGCCTTGCTGTCGAATTTCCACCATGGATAGCAGGCTTCTCTGCAACTCTGGAAGATAGAGAACGTTCTTCAACAAGAAATCGAGGAATCCAGGCATCTTTAGTCGAATGGTGCCCATTCCCTTTGGTTTAATATTTGACTTATCTGCAAAGTAAACTATGCCATCTATTGTTTCATTCAGTTCTTCAAAACAATCTTTTCTAAATGTCATGTGTGATGTTGCACCAGTATCAAGCAGCCAACAATCTTTATAAGATGAAAGAGAAGTCATTTCATTAAATCCAAGATTACAATGTGCAACAATAGAAGAATCAGAAGATTTACTAGCATCTTGGTCATCTTTCTTCTGGTTGTGCTTGTTTTTAATGGAGTCCCATGAAGCCCAACACTGATATGATGTGTGCCCAGTATTTTCACAACGCTTGCACTTTGATCTTTTTCTAGAGTTGTTTTTGCCCCCTCTGCCTCTCTTGCTGCAATCTCCCTTGGAAGGGTCTTTGAACTGATTCTTTGTTTTCTGAACAAAGCCAAGGGATTCTTCGATAGGATCACTTGATTTCTTGATCTTTCTAGACCATTTTGGATATGTTTCCTTGCCATTGAGGACATCACCAACAATAGGTGCTATAGATTGCATTTTTACAACTATTAGTGTAATTTACAATATTGATCTTAATATGACAAATAGAAAAACAATAACCTTGCAGGTCTACAGTCTCTGCCAAGGTGTACAATGCAATTTTATAGCATATATATTAGTCAATACAAAATATATCAAAATATATATCAGTCACTAGAAATAGATGATATTCTTCAGCATAAAACACAGTCTTCAACCGTCTTCAACGCAGTTTTCAGCATACAACGCAGTCTTCAATAGCATACAACTCAGTCTTCAGCATACAATGCAGTCTTCAACAACATACAACTCAGTCTTCAGCATACAACGTAGTCTTCAACCGTCTTCAACCCAGTCTTCAGCATACAACGCAGTATAAATGCAGTCAACAATTACAACACATGGACTCATACAAGATGCATATACTGACACTGTGATAAGAGAATCATTATTCTTATTGTAAAAGAGGCTGCGTATCACTTCATGTGGGCTTATATTCAGGTAGCTTATTTTTTTTTGTTAGCCTCCCTGCTAAAAGCTGCACAAATACCAGATTGGGTGAAGCAAAAACAATATCACGTGCTGCAACAATTTCTATGATTTTCGACCTCTTCTTAAGGAACGGCAGCATCAAAAATCAATGTGCCTTGGGATCATAAGTGTCAAATTCCTCCTGCAAGTTAATATGTTGGTTCTAGCAACATATTAATTGGAAAGTCCCTGGCCAAGATTCGTGCCAATGATCCAAATGTTCAGATTAGTCCCAGAAACCGTCAAAACACCTCTACAGTCAGAAGTACTATAGAAGAGGCACTTGAATATATCACCGCCTTATTCTGTGATGAAGAGAGGTATATGCAGTCTCTAATGACCAGTCTTCATAGGAAAACTTCCCATACCTAGCTCGCAGCTTCAAATAATGGTTTTTCTTCCTACGCAGGCAGCCTTCATGATCAATGGTAGGTCGCAGTACTCTACGCTATTAACATAGTCTCCAGGCAGGCAGTCTGCAGCAGTCTTCAACAGGCTCCATGCTATATATCAGTGTAGCCGTATATCAGCATGCAGGCTCTTATATAAATCAGCACGCAAGCTCTTCAATATAGCTCCACGCAGGATATATACTCAACAACGCAGTCACACAAATCGCAGTGTTCTTCTCCAATTCAATCTCCAACGCAGCTATTATGCAGTCTTCAAGTCGCAGGCTGCAAGCTCAATGCAACATGCATGCAGTTCAACATAAAAGATGGGTATTCGCAGCCTTCAACACTGCCTTGAAGAATTAGGGTTTCAGTACAGCAAAGGAATCACAGCGCAACATACATTATTTAACTTCATATGCGGCATACATTACACAGTCTTCACAATATTCATAGCGAGCTGCTTCCTTATGGTATTCACACAAAACGCAGCACACACAAATACTTCGCAGTTCTTGGGTCCTCTCATGAGATCATTTTACAATTCTCCAGGTAGCATATACAACTCTCCACGCAGCATATGCAAAACTAGGGTTAGAATGGCAAGATGTTCGATCTAATTTTTAATGGAAACCCTAAAATCATTCCCAAAATTCTATACACATGAGAGTGAAGATATGAAGAGGTCGCAGCACAAAGAGCTCGTAGCATACAAACAGAATGATGAATGGACTTAGCAGATAATTCAAATCACGACAGAGGCACAAAATATGGTTGCTACGCACCAGTCTTGAATATTCAAAAGATATTCAATGCAATATTCAACACATTTCAGTACCTAGAAAGTCTCCACAGGGCGCAACTCCAATGCAGGATGTAGATATATATGATATATCAGTCACACTATAATCTCAACACAGATATCTATCAACAATATTACTCTCACCACCACGCAGCTGCATTCACGCAGAGTGCCTTCATGCACTAGAGGAGATACCAATAGCATTCTTCACGCAGGTATTCAACAACTACAGATCGCAGAGGATAGAAAAGGCGGGCAGATGGAGGAGTAACGCATATATTGCATGCGACTCCACTGGAAGACTGATGGAGCAGTCTGGCAATGGACTGGCAAGCAGAATGCCAGTAATGGGCAGAAATGTAGCAGGAGTTATGGCAGACAGCCCTGCTCTGATACCACTTGTTGGTAATAACTCCCGATTCAATCTTATTCCCTTACCAAAGCAAATATTTATACATTACAATGGCAGTTGAGAACCAGCCTTTTCACTTTCCTATCTATTCATATTCCTATTTATTATTTATTTACAATAATCCTGATGGATTATTCTAACAATGAGATATTGTAGTAAAGATTTGTATTTTCCATCTAGATCTGCTAATAAAAATGTTAAAAGGGAAAAATTTGTGACAACAAAGTGTCATTTCCCACACAACATTTAGGCATATTTACACTTAGTTACCTTATTTTCATTTCAAAAAATCTGTAGCTCACACACATTGTAGGCTGTAGCATATTTGCTCAATAGCTTGCGTAGATTGTACCTCATGGAAAGCACCCCACCACCATCCAAAAGAACCACTAACAAATCTGCAAGAAAATCATAAGCATTTAACAAACCTAACAAGCATTAAAAAGTGTGAATTGCATTTTTCAATATACTGAAGTGCACTTTTTCAACATGCTCACCCATCTCTGAGTGGAGCACTAAAATGCAGTGACTTGTCCCACAGCTGAAATCCTTTCTTAACATGCTTCCATTTTCCTGTAAGACATGCGATTTTGTACAAGTAAGTCTCACAACTAAAATTGCAAGTTACGGTGGTACATTCAGTGCCAAAAAATTAAAGGAAATCTATATAATTTCAGCACAAATACTGAGATGCTCAAAGAGACAGAACTTGTTGCTCAAATCCAACCTTCAAGTTTCAAATCACTTGATACTTGGGCTTTCCCTAGGGACTCAAGCCCTCCAATACCCAAACTAGATCCTTTTAAGAGAAATTGCCTGGAGAAAAGGAATCAATTGATCCATCTTCGGCCTTGCCTCAAGTCCAGTGGTTCCTTCTTCACTGGCACTATTCAATGAAAATCAAAGTTCAGATGAAATATAAATGAAAAAAGAATCAACTAATATCTATAATAGAAATACACTGCAGCAGAAAATAAGCATACAGTCTAGTTTGGCATGTTCCTTTCATTATTCAAATTGGAAGATGTAAGTGAATCAATGCCCATCTAAAATCCAGAGGCAAACAGACATGCACTTGCAAAATAGAAATGAACTTGAGCAAATTAGACTTAACTTGCACAAATTACTATTAATTTCAAACTTAATGACAAAGACAATTCAATTTGTATTCCTGTTAGACAATGCAACTCAAACAAAATACCCAAACAAAAATGCCACCCCATAAGTAATTAGGGTATAAACTATTATACCTAAAAGCACTCATTTGCAAAGGATGCAAGGGTTTCTAGCATGTTGAAGGTGAAGGTAGATGCATGTTCAAGGGTGATTTCAACAGCCATTATTGAGCAAACAATGGCATGCATAATGAGGCAAGGAAGCTTCATTTATAGTGAGCAGGGCCGTATAGTACAGCAGCAGCATGAGTCTGGGCTACTATATATTCAGCATGAGTCATTTTAGGAGATGAACATTTGGCTGGGCAGAAACATGAGTCTGGGCTACCATATATTCACTAGTTGGACTTCTACCTGAGTTCTGGGCACACACATCCATTGAAGAGGAAGCTGGAATCTTCATTCTATCCCTGTACATCTTATCTACAATGAACACTATCTTGATCATTCCAACTACTGTGTACCAACTACATAATTTGGAGGAGAAGGTCAGGGCTGCCACCACTAGAAAGAGGCCTGATAAGGACCTTGCACATATCATACTAGACACAAGATTGTCAAGAAGTAGGACCACAAGGTATTGCTTAACCCTAGACCTCTATTGATACCCTAGACGGCAGTGAATTTTTAAAAAAAATTGGCGTTGCTGTATCCACGGCTATAACTATTTAAAAAAAAAATACAAATGCCATAAGACCAATTCCATGTGGAAGTAGGTCATAATCCTTACATAATTAGTATACCCCCCTCACATGCATACATACATCTCGCACATCTTTATCTCATGCTTCATTACAATTTATAGCACCCCTGGGCGGTTACCATGGTTTAAACTTTAAACAACGACCCATAACCTCAACATCTAAATGTTAAGCTGGTTTGGTTAGTGGTCACATGTCACTAATATATAAAGTGACCCTTATTCAAATATTTAAGTCTGCTAAACATTGGAGTGTAACAAAGAAATAATACTCATCTTTTTCAACCATATAAATTGGTGGTCACGTGCCAGTCAATGCTTCACACATGCTGTGGGATATGTTTTTGTTGTGCAAAGTCAGTAAAGTCCTTCAGATATTGTGCCATGAAGGGTTGGCAGGAACTTGCAGCCCCATCATCTATTGTTGTGCCATGAAAGCTTGTTGCTGCTGAGCCATAGAAGCCATCTGTACAGCTAATGGTGAAGCAATATTTTGAGAAGCATAAAAACGGTCATGTCCTGGTTGCATCATTGGAGAAGCCTCAAAGGGATTTGGTGCCACTTGACCTGTATGGTAGCTAGATACCTGCCTTGTCATTGCATCTTCATATAAGCTATCTAATGTAAGCTTATCAAGGCCACCAGCCTGCAACCAATAAAAATCCAAAATGAATTGATAACCCGTACAATCAAATGCAGAATACATCCAAATACTATATGTCAGGTTGATCTATATACAAAGCTGTTATTACCATTTTAATTTCCGCTTGCACACTAGAATTAGAGCTTGAAGTGGTGACAAGAGCTAGTTCCCAACCAGTGGCTCCATTTGGAATATCTCGAGCACTGTTTGAGGTTCCATTGGAAGAATTATCTGCAATTTAATACAAAATGAAAAATGTCAACAAAGACAACTATAAATACTAAATAGCAATAATCTATGTGGTCAATATGCACCAATGATAAACATCTTACCCGTAGTAGGAACAATAGCAAGGGCCAGAGCATTCTTTTCTTCGAGTGAGGAAGGATCAGGACTAATGTCATCAAATCCCTGCCATCAGACAAGCATTCAAAAATGTCATTTCACAGTTGGTTAAGCACTGCTTAGAGCTTCCAATTATTTCACAAACCACAATATTCACATTTGACAGAAACCACAAGAATCAACATATTTCCAAGTCAAATCCTACAGTCAATGTTGTATTCCTGTATCATGTATACAATTTTCCAATATAATGAGAGCAATAATACGAATCTTTACCAAAAGATCAGTTGTCACAGTTGGCACAGATTGTACAGGTGCAGGACTTTCCTTGACTGGTTCGGGAGGTGGAGGAGATGGTGGCAGTACATCATCCTGGGGCTCTGATTTTTTCTTGTACTCTAGAGCTAAAATATTTGGAACAGACTCAGTTTTCTGTTCAAGAAACAACAAATATTAATTAATATTTTTTTAGAACAGAAATAATTATTAGAAAGTTAAATGGAACTTTGGAAATAACAAACAAAATGCAATTTGGGTGTCCTCAAAAAACTATATACTCTCTTAGGATAGATGTTCATACCAATTATCTATGGACTAATGATGATCTTGGGGCATCTTTAACATACTCTTCCATTGCAGAAACGAATGATGCTGGTGGTTGTTCATCCTGTAATTTGATTCACAAGAACAAAATGTAAGTATAACACAGAACCATGCACATCTGTAATGTCCAGCAACACGCCATTACACTAAAAATTTGCACTCAATATG
>LPNX010666000.1:266793-309926 GCA_001517045.1 Pseudotsuga menziesii
AAATGTCCTCCGTAGAGTGGCCTTACTGATGGGGCTCTGGGGAAACATCCATAGTGCTCTCCAGGTGTTAACACAAGGGGACAAAACATAAACAGAACATAACTGGTTTCACAAAAGTTCAAAAATTTACTAAGGCCAATACAAAATGACTCCTTTTAATCTCTCCACTTGAACTGAAACTTTCATTTCCATTTTCCTCACAATGGAAATATGCTCTCTTTTCCCCTAAGACTTTCAATAATAACCTATTGATGCTGACAGTCAAAGGTAAGTTTCAAATGAATGTATAAAATAATTATTGATTACACAAGCCATTTAAACTCTCTTCTAATTGTCACAGATAAAAAAGGATATAGATACAAATTTACAATCAAGTAAAAAATAAAAATGCGTAAAGTATCCACGTAGTATTAAAAAGCATTCTTGGCTACATGGAATCAGTTATTTCTACATCCAGACAACAATGCTGACAAAAGGTAGGATAAAAATACCAAGAATGTAAATTTCCTGATTCTCAAATCTCATGGTTGTTCTCCAATGACTCAACAGAAGTTAAATAACATTACATATTGTATATTTATATGCATAGAGTCTGGACATGGTCTTTGAATAAAAGAAATATCACCAGAAGAAGAGAATATACCTGACCAATACCTACTTCCCACATTGGGCACATGAACACTTTCCATTCATCTCTTCCTTACATAAAAGGAATGAATATATATCCTTAATTCTAATTCCTTTCATCGGCCTATTCGGACCCTTCCAAACTTGCTTAGAACCCTTGTTTGGACAATCCCGAAGAAGTCCATCTTCAAAGGCCTTCAATACATACAGAGGAACATGAAATTCTCCCAACCAGTATTTGTTTCCACTGCCTTCAGTCTCTTCAATTTTTCTACCATGTTTGACAGCACAGATCGGAATGTCTTTCTGGTTTCCAAAGTACAACAAATACTTAGCCTCACCACATTCATATATTTTCCCACAAATGGTGCCATTCCTGAAAGAAATGCCCTCTTTGTCCATAGCCTTACCATCATGACAGTCTTCTGGATATACAAGATCCTTCCATTTAATATAAGCATCAAGATACCTAACCTGCAAACGTGTCCAGCATGTAAAAAAATAAACTAATTTCAGATCTTAAATGGTTTAAGCAGTTTGCATGTACATTTCATAGTTCTTGAAAGCAACTAAATAACACCAAAAAACAGACAGACCTGAACTGCAAGCTGTGACACACTCCTATCCCTTTCAACAGCTTCCCGCCAAGTATACTACCTACTTCTTCTAGGGAAATCACAACCTTCTACATAAAGAATTCCAGATATTTTCCTTGTTCCACCTGGATTGACACAAATTGTGGCAACATTAGACTCTTAGTGAGATAAGATAATATTATTAATTCCAAATAGAATGTATTAGTCAATGTACAGAGAAGCATACACCTTGGCGTCCAGCTCGCTTTGCTATTGCATATGGTAATTGAAGTACCTGGGTGGAGATCCTTCCACCTTACACCAATAAAAATTCCTAAGAACTCTAGCATCAATTGGAGCAGTCATTGCTATGAGGGTACTTTTTTCTTTTCTTTTCTGAAGTCGCTTTCCATTACCTCCCCATTTTGCAGTTGTGATAGCAACACTTGTGCCTGTATGAGAAGCAGAAACTTGAGGGGACCAATCATCTACATGTTTAGTCCAACCTGCTGCTAGCGCAATGAGCCGAATGTTTTTCTCAAGCTGCAAAAAAAAAGTCAAAAACCCAAGATGTTCATACTCTTTCTTTACATGACAATTACAGGGAAATCTAACAACACAGTTCCCACATTCAAACAAAATGCTTAGAAATAAAACATAATATGCAAAAATATTGAAAAAAGAGAATCATATTTTTCCCCAGACAAATAGGCTGCAACAAATTTTCCTTTTTGAAGATATCATCCCAAAAATTGATTGTCTTTAGGGTAGAAGAAAGCATCAATTTCTGCACTACAAGTGAAATTCTTATCTGTTTTACATATGGTACATGGACTTGGCCCTAGGGATTAGCAAACCTCCATGAAACCAATCCATCCACGGAGAACATGAGATGTCAACAGTCCCACTTGCCTGAGATTGGAACCATGTATTACTACAAGGTTTGCTGATGTAGACATGACTAGAGAAATGATTCAAGCAGAACTGAACATGCTGGATCCTGGTCACAGCAAAGCTGGACAAAACAAACGCTGTCCTCTCAGCTTAAGTGGGCAAGCAGGAAACCAGAAATGGAAACCAAATCTAGAACACGACAATGCATGCAAGCTCCATACCCTTGCTTGGAACTCTTTTCTTAGACAAAAGCAGAGCAATCGACTGCCCAAACAAGTTAACCCTCGCAACGGCCATGACAGGATAAAAGCTCCAATGCTGGTAACTCACAAAAAATCTAGCAAGACCACCAAAATTCATTTTCCTCTCGTAAAACTTAGAATACAAAGAAGCAAAATACTCGGAAGATACCGCAAACAAGGGCACATACTGAAGATCCGCATCAAAGTCCAGACTATTGCATGAAATATGATGGGCATTATGATTTCTCTTCCACCATCCAATACTAATCCCATACATGCAATTTCCAGCCACCAAATGAATAATCCTATCGATTTTCTTATGACCCACAAGCCCACAGTGAGCCGAATCATGCCCAATCCATCCACTCTGAATCCACACCGCCCCCAACAAAACCCCATAGTCAGCATGAAGCCAAAACACTTCATAAAACAACATACCCACTACACACAAAGCCAGCATTGCCATCATCCATAAACCTATCAAAAAATAAACTAACAGAGGCCCCTTGAAGAGCCCAGCCTTCTTCAACTCCCCCAAAATCTTACGATAATCCTTAGAAACCTCAGAAACCTCGTAATCTTCATGAATGTCAATCATAAACTGATCTAAATACTTCCACGCGGAGCCCGGATGATAGGCAACGAATGCATTCGTCACATCCTAGCCTGCCAGATTCAAAAGAGGCAGATCCCCTCCAAGATGCTTGTCTAACCACTTACTAACATCATAAACCTTCCCACTTATTGAAATCCATAGATCTCGTTCCTTATCATGTGTTTTCAGCTCTGATGTATTGATTTTCCTCCATGAGAGACGTTGTTTCGGGCTCGAAAGATCATCCATGGCCGGTTATTTGAGGTCCCAACTCGGATCTGAATACCCTAAAAGATATATTTCTCAAATCAAATTGTTCACATGCTCATTCCCAGCATACAAAATTCACAAAAAAATAAACATAACCGCACTGAACAAAATTCACAAAAAAATCAAAGATAACCGCGCTTCAACTCTTGGCCGTCGCTGTATCGACGCCTTGACCGTTGTAAAAAGTCAACAAAATATGGTGCCGTCACTATAGAGATGGCAGGCGTGGATACAGCAATGAAAGTCGGGGCTTCCTTAAAAAAAATTGTAAAAATGCATAATTTACCCTTGATTTTCCCACGAAAGTAAAAAAACGTGGAAAACTAATGTGGAAAAATATGCCTGTATGTACTAGTGTTCGAACGTAGCATCAATAACACATATGCATTATATATTTACATTTTGTAAGTGCATTTCCAATTTCTAAAGTGGAACTAAAAAGTGGAACCAACTTTGTGCGAGTGCCCTTAACCTTTTCCCAGTTGTGAGACTAACAGAAGTAGTTACTTCTTGGAACCTTGAAAAACTTCAAACCTTGCTGAGCCTGAAATCGTTTTCTAGAGGAACCTAGAAAAATTGGTTTGGTAATTCCTACATGTTTATAAGGCTGAACAAGTATACAAATAAATTCATCTTTTTATATTCCCAATATATATCTAGCTTTAAGTTATTCAAGTTTTAACTATTGTTCCCATTTATGCAGCACGATCACTACAACAAAACTTTGTGATTAGCGTCTCTTTTAGCTTCCTTTTTAGCGTCCACTATCACTTTTAGTGTATTTTCCATTATTTTTTGGACAAAGTGGATGCTTTTCCATAGAATGGAACTTTTAATGGTTTCATTTGCATCCCTTTTTAAAAGTTGGCACTATTTTAGATGCTAATTAGCATCCCAATTAGCGTCCCAATTCGTGTCCCAATTTGCGTCCCAATTAGAATCCCAATTAGCGTCCCTTTTTAAAACCTGGTGGTATTTTGGACACTAATTAGTGTCCCAATTGGCATCCTAATGATCTCCCCAATTAGCATCCCAATTAGTTCCCCTTGTTAAAAGTTGGTGCTATTTTGGACGCTAATTAGCATCTCAATCGACTCCCATGTAGGGTTGGAAGTTGACAGGCATATGCCTGTCATGAGGAATTTTACCCATCAAAATACTATTAAAATTTTTAACAGGTCATCTTAAAGAATGGGAAAACTCTTTGTTAGGACACATTTTGGATAGTTAACTATTTTTTGAAACCGTCATTAAATTTTATTAATATGTTTGTTAAGATGTGTAGGTCTATATAAATGGCATGGAGTAGGTGACATGTTATTATATATGTAATAATATTGGAGATTGAAACTTTCCCGTTTGGTTGAAGAGTAGGTGGGTGAGTTTTCCTTCAATGGAAATGGATTTGCTTTCATTCCATGTTTTCTTTCTTTCCTATATCATCCTAGCATTGTCCCAATATGGGGTCATGCACTTCCTTTTAGTTCCTTTCTCCTTCCTTATGCCCTTCCTTTATATGATAAGTGAGTTTTCAAGTTCGAAAGTGCAACTCCGAGAGAGAGGTGGGTACCATTTTAGAAGAAGAGAGAGGTGGGTACTCATGGTAAAAAAGCATGTATCTATTCACATTTAAAAAAATTATTTATTTGATATATGTGAAAACTTAACATTTTATTATTCTTTTAGTATTACAAATTGGTTGAAACAATTAATTTTACTCATGGGAAAAAAAGCTTCTAAACAAGTTTGAAGTTGAAAGTGGTTCTTCTTATCCATTTATAAACAAGGGAAAGTAAATGACCCAAAGAAGAAAGCATGAACCATGAACTAGTTGGTACAAATTTTGACCCTGCCCTACAAAAACCCAATGATAATTAAATTAAACCCCAAAAGTACAATGCTTGTGACTTTGAGCAACATTAAAGAAAACATGTTTTCCTTACAAAGTTTTGATTCTATAGAATGATATCTATAGGAAAATATACTACTTTATCATCTTTCCAGAATTCTCTTCCACATCCAAACTTAGAGTTCAGAAACCCAATGAACCTAAATCACAAAAATGAGCTTTTATTGCACTCTCTATATTTATTTTGGGTATTAGTCCTTGATAGGAACTTTGGCCCTCTCTACACCATCTATTTCATACATTACCTTCCTCAGTACCATGACTATCTCAATCATCAATTACATCTACTTGGGAAAGATCCTGAACTATGACAAATATCAAGGAATTATTCCTTTAAGCAAAGTATTGAGTTAGGGTTTGGATCACTATCCTCCCCATAGTCTACTAGGTTCATGACCCTCTTTAAAAGAGATTTCATCTTAGGGAGACAAAACTTGCGAGACACCTAAAAATCCTTTCAACACTATACCCATCTCCCTAATTTGATTTTCACCCATATATCCTCAATTTCTAGCCATGATGGGCTCTCCAAATAGAAACCCCAACTTGAATATATATTTATAATTAGAGACATAATAATTATTTCTTAAATAGAGTTTGTTTAGGAAACTAGTTGTGCATTTGAAAATTTTCACTTGACTATAGGCTTCTTGGATGGATGGCACCAACAAACTAGGTTATGAAGCCACTAGGGTGGACAAATCAAGCTACAAACTCATAAATACTCATCTCAATCCATTTGGTTTCAAGATCAATGAATTTTCTCACTATAGATAATTCTAAGGAACTCTTCCAACCATTGATAAAAAATGGCATTCCCATCAAATACCTTAACCAACACAAGGAATATTTCTCATTTCCCTACTTCACAATTCCTTGTGAATCTTCTCCCCATCTAACAATCTTTAGTGTAGGAAAAAATAATCCATTCTATTGATTCCCTTATAGGGATACCTTTCTAGATTAATGCTTCGAATTTAAGAATTTCACTAAGCAACAATTAACAACGAAATGAAAGGTTTCCTAACTAACCCAACCTCTATCCTCATTTGTAGCCATCTAATCTCCAATCATAAGTTTAAGAGTTACTCTTTACATTCAATTAATCATTTTTAGGTTTTGGATATCAATCCTTACAAAAGGAACACATTATGTAAAACTTGGGTAGTGATTGATATTGGATGAGATATTGAGAAAACAATTTCCCATGAGAAAAGAGATTGACCAACTCTTCATACTTCTCAAAGTTTATTGTAATCAACCCATTACATGCCTTAATGAGGTATACAATTCTCAAAACCACTATTTATTGTTGAATTATAAACAACCCAAATTCAAACAGAAGGAATATAAAACCATGCTTCTGTGTTATGAATATATTCAACCTACAAAAATTGATTTCCCTTTCTAATAAAACCAAATTTAATACATGTTTTAAAAAATCAATTAAATCAAAACATCTTCTTTTAAAATCTCGCCTCCGCTAAATGAATCCCGCCTCTTCTAAATGCATGTGAATATCTAGCCAGTTTTCATGTACTATTAGTATTTCAAAGGATTAAGAACAATGTGTTGAGTGACACTGCTATTTTCTTTTCCCTTGTCTATAGCCAAAAGTTCCACCATAGCCATCTCTTAGGGGATTCACAGTAATTCTTGGAATTCAATTGTTGTTTAGTGCACGACCAACTCTGAGGGGTTTTGTTTTTGCATCATTTATGCATCAGATATTTGACCCCATCCGATACTTTCTAATTTCAGGTCACGGGTCATCATTCCATATCCTAGGATGAAGCAGTAAATAAATTCAAGGATAAGGTTGGATCATTACAAGCCATCCATACTAATACTGTACTGATCTTCGTAGGAACTATTAGGCACACTAAAGAGGCTTTACTCGTTGATGCAGTTTCCCCAACAACACCATGGTTAGTTTCAGTTGAATACCTTCAATAATTTTCTCTTGATCCCTTGTAAACCCCAAGCAAGGAGGAGTATTTTCTAAATTATGGAGCAAATATATACCGAATTTTATAAAGTGGCAGGGCCTGTGATAGTGGGAAAAATATTCTTTGGATTGGGAGGGATATATGGCTCATAGTACTAAAGAAAGTAGTTGTGATTGCTAATCCGATATTCGCCCCTCCCTCTTAAGTCAGTAAGTAAAGCGAGGTCTTGTTATAATACATTTGATACAAGGTCTCTCTAAATTCCTTTATCAATACAATTATGGTATCCTATTTATACAATTTTAGAAAGTGTTGCTTATCATTTTGGAAAGTGTCAAATTCCCTTCAATGTTTAGTAATTCAAGATTGATGATGATTACGATGATGATGATGATGACAATGACGATGATGAATATGAAGATAATTATGATGACAACAATGACGTTGATGATGAGGAGGAGGATGATGATGATAAGGATGATGTTTGGTTAAAGCGCCACACCTTATTAGGGTTAGCATTTACATATGACCTAGCTTGGGTCATTTTTGTAACTTTCATAAGGGAAGGAAATTGTTGTAGTCATATCTTGATTTTGGATTGTTATTGACTTTAAAGACACTTTTTTTTGACATTATAAGTCAAAAAAATTGTCACGTGCCCCAATTTTGCAAAATAATATTATCTCATTTTGATTTTATTCCAAGACATTATGTTAAATTTAATGCTAAGTTGTAAATGATGACTCAGCAAAGTCAAGGATATTGAGTATAATTCTAGATATTTTAATTTTAAAATAAATAAAAGTGGAGACAACAGCTTTGGAGAGCTGTTAAAAAGAGTGTTACTGTTCAAGTTGGTGGAGGAGACTAAGTGGAGAGAAAATATACAAGTGGCAGCATCCTCAAACACTTCCAATGTTGCAGGTGGAAACCTCCCTACATTTGGGGTCATGATCCCCCAAGAAAGTGGGATCAGAGCAAGTGGCTCAATTAATGACAACTAACCCAAAATGACATAGGAAATCTTAATAAAAAATCCCATTGAAGAGAGTGGAGGCTGCTCATTCCAGGAGAAGAATCATTCAGGTGAATGTACTTCAAGGAATTCATTGGGAAGGGAATTTTTGTGGAAGGTGTTTGAGGGGTAAACTGCAGGAAGTGATCTAGGATATCTTTCCAGCTAAAAGATCTTGTTGCAGAGTGTAGCGTTGGTACTGAGTCATTGGACTAGTACTTTGTTGTTTGCTCCACCTAGTCCCAGCCAAGGAGACCAGGAACAAGCTGGGGGGTCCTGAGAAGTCGTTGTTTGAGCGCTCTCCAGGAGTTGGTAGGGAGGAATTCCCCACGGTGGATTCACTTATTGACCAATATCCTATCACATTAGTTCATATTGTGGGTTTTAAAATTATCAAAAATCGAACCAATATATTGGAGGTATTGGGGGGATGAGGGGTTTAGGGTGGGGGTGGGTGGGGTGGTTTATAAGGCTCGAGGTATAAAAACAGGTGGGGAGAAGGTTTTAAGTATTGGGAGGGGGTTTCAATGAAAATATTTTGGGTCAATATATCTCAAAATTAAGGATATTATTTAATATCCCATGATCGCACGTGCTATGTGCGAGGTTCACTAAGTGATGTCCCCGTGGAATTCCCTTCGAACGCTGTTGTCATCCAGCTTTAAAAACGGGTTCTACAATATTTTCATTTCTGTGTTAAAGTTTATATATGAGTATGAACAAATAATGAATGATTTATATGTTATGTAGTGAACTGTTAAGATTGAAATCTCTTGTTTTAATGTTGAATCTATACTTTGATGAAAAATAATTCTACCTGTGTTTAAAATGATCGTACTCTAGCACAGGTAGTGTGTTTAAAATGAATGAAGAATGATAGGAATCTGAAATGAATACAGTACTTATGTTTTTCAGAGTATTGAAATATTTTCTTTCAGTAGATAGTTTCTTCCAGAAAGAATATTAATATGTTTAGTAGGGTTGTTGTTAAAACCAGACTGTGCATTAAGAATACTAGAAAAAGAACAGGGTCATATTATTTTACTAATAGCAATATTTTCAAGAAGGTAAATCATACTTTTACATAGTACCTTCTTTTATAAACTATACATCTACACTGAAATAGAAGAAATAGAAATGCTAGTTAAATGCTTATTTATTTATGTTAAGTAAGGATTGGTAACCTAATTAAATTCTGAAGATAACTAATCTGAGATAAGGAATATAATAAAGAAGAACTTAATAACTCCTACAGTATTATTTTTCTTAGAATTAAAATAACTAAAAGACAGTAGTAGCCTATGCTTAAAGTATTATTAATAAGGAACTGTCCTTACACTCTTATAGACAAATTATATGTAAAGGAGTATTGACATTTATGAAAATTCTTATTTCTTTCACCAAGCTTACAAAGATATTATTATTAAATAAACTAAACTATTATAGACCGTTTTCAGTCTTTATGAATAATATATATATATATATATATATATATATATATATATATATATATGCAAATATAAACTTAAGAGATTATAGTATTCATAGATAATATTATTATTAACATAAACAATATTGTTTATAAATCAAAATAAATTCTTTTACAAACTAGAGTAATTTTTAAAAGAAGAACAAAGATCATTTCTACAAACCCTAACCTATAATTCTTTAAGACTTTAAAATAATTTTAAACTCTTGTGACAGTAATCGAACTTAATGAAATAATAGTACAAAAATCTTTCTTATAAAAGTAAAATAGGGTAAAAACCCTAGCTCATACTCTGAGCAAAATCTATCTGTATTCTTTATATACATTAGGAACCTATGATAAACCATAAGAATAGTTCTTCTTAACCATTAAAAGAACCAACTAAATTCATTTCACAAAAATTAAGTACAATAATGAAACATATACAAAATGTATACTTATAAAGGAAACTGTTTATTTTTATTTTTATAAACAGTATGTATCTATAAAAGTAAATGACAGGGTTGGAAACCAAATATATATATTACAATTACAAATGCCAGTACATCAAAGTTATAGACCAAATTAATTAGATTATGTAACTACTAAACAAATGGGTTACTATAAATTACTTGTAGTCCTTTAAGGACAAACAAAAAGCATTGGTAATTATTATAAATTAGAATTTCCACAACACATGGTAATACTAGTTAATAGTCAAACAAAATAAGTAATAAAAATTGTTAAAAACTAAATAGAATAATTTATTTTAAAATGAGGGTTTCCAAAGGATAAACCCTAGCTCGTAAACTATGAGCAAAAACAAGGATTACAACTAATCAATGAATGTACGTATCAGTCTTAAAAACCTTAATTATAAACTCTTACAGAGTATTTCAAAGAGAGTACAAAACTTCATCTACATTGGAGAAGGGTAAAAACCCTAATTACGCAGAGCGTAAGGTTAAACATTTCATAAATCAAAACAAGCCTGAAGATAGAGTTGTCTTTACAAGAACTATTAATTATAAAAAATCTGTAAAGCCAAACATCAAAACTAATTGCATTGCTTAGTTAAAACCGAGTCTACCCATCGACTAGCAAGGGTTCGAAACTGGGTAAACCAACTTATAACCTGTAAAGAAATTAAACCACATAACTTATGGCAAGTTGAGGAAGGCTTCCCCAAACCCTGGGTGAATCTAAATGACCACCCTATTACAAGTAGGGTGAAAACCCAACACATGGACCACTGGGCTTACCCGAACTCAGCCACAAGCCATGGATTTCGAAGTTTGACTGCATACTTCCTCCATTGTGAAAGTACTTAGTGGAAAGCACCTGCAAGGATTTTAAAATACTACTGTCAGTAAATAAATAGCCTAAGATATGTTTGTGCCTTTGTAACAACATTACACCTGCTGCAATTTAAATAAAAGTGAAAACAATTTTTTACCTGTCAATGGAAAAGATGAACAGTCTTGTAGAGGCATTGTCCCCTACAGGCTTTGCAAATTAAATACTCAATAGCCTACAAGTCTAAACCTCACACAACAGCGAGCCACAAGAAAAGCAAAAGAAAACTAGAGGAGACAGTGAGCCATGAGGACAGCGAAAGGAAGCTGGAGCAGACCGCAAGCCAAGGGCCAAAGCTTGCAGAGTGAGAACTCACAGCCACTGAGAATGGCTTAAAAAAAAATTGGAGACAAGGGAAACACTAAAACAAGACTTGAAACAACTGGAACAGAAGAGGACCGATGGCCTCCATGAAATCCAAGCAGAGCAGCCTCAAGGGCCAGCGCAAACTGCGGGGAAGAAATGATAAGCGTTAGGGTTATGGTAGTATTTATATCTTCCATGCTTGTTTAGGAGATGACCACATGGTCATGTAAATCAAACCATGCAGTGGATCATATTCTACGATTGCCTGCATAAAATGATAACCAAATTATTTAATTATTGAAACAAGGTTTAAACTATGTTATCAACCAAATAATTTCCATGCAAATTGATATTACTATGCACCATATCATATGCTAGTTTAATATTAGAATATTAACGTTATGATTACGTTGACTTAGCAAAACCTTGGTTAAACCCTTAAAATCGTTCATGCATAAGACTCATTTCACCATTTACCTTATGTCTATTTATTGTAACATCACAAACACGATTTGGATAGTATCATTTTATTTATTTTGGTTAGAGACCATATGTTATGGGAGAGCTCAAGCTAACAACTATATTTCTCCTATGTAAAAATGCTTAGTTAATCTGTTATAAAAAGACAATTCAAGTTATAACCTTTTAAATGGCATAATGTAATAGTTTAGAGAATCATAAACTCTAATTTAAACATGTTTATGACCTTGAACTAAGTATAGAATGAATGTCTATCAAACAAAATAGATTATGCATGTTTATAAGACTTATAGGAACTAATAATCCAAATGGTAATAGAACTATGATTCAGTGGACAAAGCGTATTGTAAGAACACTTTTATGAAATTCTGTTACATAGTTCAAAGCGACGAGACTTTGATGAATTTTGGTTGCGACTCAACCTGTTTCTTACTAATGATTCACCATGTCTATTAGTTAATAAAATGGTTTTAGAATTATACAAAATAGCTAGAAAGTCGACCTGTTTCGAAAGCATCAATCTTCGAAAAATTGTTTGTAGACAGTAATTTAATTCAAGAGAAGTATCATAGAAACATTAAGAAATTGAATAGGAATGATCCTACTTGAGTCCAGAGTTATTAGAACCACATGGTTTGGAATGAAGTTAAAAAGTTTAGTCAAACAATGATCTCATATGAGAAGGCATTATGGTTTAGTTTTCACAATCGAACTTACTGTCAAAAGGTTAACAGGTTGTAAGTTATCTCGCAAAAGCGAAAGGTGGAACAGTTGTTACACAGATAAGATAATATATTATTGTTTACATAATGACAAATAAACCTTTATAACATTGCAAGTTATGCATACTAAAGTAGAAGTACTTTGTAACTGAAATTATAATTTTAGAGTCGCAAACATATCTCACTGTCGCTATGTTATCCTAAGCTTTATTACAAGAAAAATTGAAGGAAGCCAAATGGTTTTACCTCACGTAAGTTGTTTAGAGTTTAGCAGCTTAATTACTAAGCTTTATAATTGCAAATAAAACACTGCTGGATACTTTAAGAATTTTTAAAACGTACTCGTTCGATCATACCTGTAAACCTGTAAGAACCAGTAATCTTCTGCGTTAGCACAATTGCTAAGTAAGCCCCGGATTCAAAAGTCAGATTCCAACTACTTGACATGAAAAGACTCATAAGTAAACTGAAGTAAAAAAAATATGCAAGTAAACCTTATTCTTGTTACCAAATTGAACTGTTGAGTTAACATAATTAAGATTTTGTAAAACTAATCACTTGACTGTTTCTTCTATTGCTAACCTTTAGCTGTTAGTAGACCACAGGTTTTAGCATTTGTTGTTATCTCAAAATTTTAGTTTTTTCTAAAAATTTGGGGTTTTGACAAAAATTATACTTGTACTCTTATGTTATAGGTTTTTTAACATTCTATCCCAACCCTAAACAATTAACTAATGTTGTTCAAAGCAAAGAATACATTAGAAGTGGATATCCAAATGACTTACCACTTTTTGTGTGAGAGATTTGACTATGGTAGAAGTCCCAAAATATAAGGAAGGAGTTCTCCCTATCTATTGATAGAATGAATTGAAACAAAAAAAATGTTTATTGTTTCCAATTCCCTCTAGTGGTATACAAAAACACCATATATGCACATAAATTGTACTCCATATTTCATACCTACTATTCCTCAGAGATGAACCAATCAACTATGTGCATAAAAAAAATACAAGAGAAGCACATACTATATACGGGGACAGTACATGCAAGTACATATTTCATGTTGGTTAGCATATCCACGTGATATTCCTAAAAAGCTCACTTTTGATACATGTTTCACCGACAATTGTGTTTTTAATTTATTATATTCTTATTTATACTTTTGTTCACAAGTTTTTTCTTTTTCAACAATTGTTATATTTCATTTAGTGTATCTAACAGTGTTACATTTCCTTCCACTCAGAAAAGGTTGTATGAAAATCCCCCACCCATGGAGTTTTTTAATACAGGCTTAAACATATGACCCCAAAGAATGACATAAACTGTGATCATCTTCATATCATTTAGCATAATTTTTTCTCATATATGGTAATATGGTTATGTTGAAAATATTTGTGTGCTTCTTGATTGTTTTAAATATTTTCCATAAACATAACAAACAAGAAATTAAATGAAGTCTATTTTGCAACAATTTTACAATGTAGTTTCCCTTCCTTGAGAACAATTACCTTGTTTTTTTTTGCAAATTCTGTATACATTTACCTATATTTGCATGGTCCTTATAGTAAACTTACTTCCAAGGTCTTCAATCCTCAACATTTCAGTATGCAACAAAAACACTCCACATTTCCATATGCAACAAAAACACCCAACTCACATATATATCTTGTAATGTACCAATTAAAAATATTTATACCCATTTCCATATTTTCATAGATATTTTCAAAACAACTATTCATTTTATAATCCTTTCTCTTCCATATTGGTATTTTCCTTTCAAAATTTTTTTACAACTAAAAAAACCATTACTAATATACAATATGCATAATTGATCCATAAGTTTAATTTGTCATATATTCATAAAATATATTAATACAATAAATAATAATATAACAATAATAATAATAATAATAATAATAAGGCATCCTATTGCAAACTTTAATTTTTCCATGGGTTTCAAAGCTAAGAATGTTGTCAAGCATAGCATCTGTAGAGTGTAGGATTTGCAAGCGCTTGTTTCTGCAATTTCCATTAGGATATTGTGCAATGAGCTTCGGAACCCCACTCACTCCATCTCCTCTTGAACCCAATCTTTCAAGAGTTTATATTCGACATTACAATCTGTTATTTTGGTGGAAATTTGGGTGGCGATAAGATGAGAAGTTTAGAATTATACGCCTTAGCCGTTCAGGTGAGGAAGGGGCGGCTGACCACTAGAAATCACCAAAAAAACAAAGAAATGAACTAGAAAACTATGATTTGGAGTTGGAGAGGAAGCCGAAGGAGAAGAAAACCAGGAAAATGGCGGAGATAGGGTTATTGAGGAGAAAAAGAGGAAAATTAAATGGAATATTCCATGGAAATTGAAGTGTATATGAGTAAGAAGAAAAAGAAAAGAAGAATAATAAAAGTGAAAAGAAAATCCTTTATTTGGATGAAAATCCATTAAACGATGTTCAAAATGAACAAAGATTCAAGGAAAATGGCTATGCAGACTCTGCTAGAGGATGATTTTATTATAGGAAGCCTAATGAATCAGATTCGTACTACACAAACCCTGAAGAATCAGAGCTTTGCATTAGAAACTCTAATGAATCAGTTATTTATTTCATAGACCCTAATGAATCAGGGTTTGATCATAGTAACACTCCATAAGGGAAAGATGCTGGCCCTGTTCAACCGAAGTTACACATTTCCACGACATCTACATCTATGAAGCATCTTATAGTAGCTGCACAAGCTAAGAGAGAACAAGCACGTTCTGTAGCTCTGCCACATTCTGTTTCAATTGAAGAAACTGAAGATTATATTCCATTTATTTCCAGTCCTTCACCAATCCGAGGGAGTAGTTCAGATCACAGTTCACCACTCCAACTTCACTTGTGAGGCAAATGAGGATACAAAGGATTCCATTTCCCATCAGAATCAAGAAGTCCAAGAGTTAATGTGCAGTAGTGGGGTCTGTCAAATATGATGGATTTGGAATCAAGTGAGGAAGGTAAAATAAGCTCAGAGTGAAGATTGGTTGTAGGGACATTTAGTGGGGACATAGAAGCCACAATTTTCAGGGACACTTTTGAAGGAATTCTAGAGACGATGTCAAGCACAAACGAAAGTATGGTCAGAACATTGCGTCATGCTATTAAAAATGCAAAATATAGCCTTGCTACTGAGGTAAGCTTGATATCTGTTATTTTCTAGTAGGGTAAAGAGGCAGCTTGTTTTATTTTTTCTTGTTGTTAGAGAATTAATGATGAAAATTTTCAAGGATTAGAGTGAAGAATGAATATCTTGCATGAGGATCATTTTCGCATTCATAGTGACTTATGAGAATCCTATACATTGAGTATTTTTCTCTGCATTAACTTATTTGTCAATGTCTTTTGGTCATTCACTGCATGTTATTTAATTTTATTATCTATATCCTCATCCTTATATTTTATAATATTGTAATTACCTTTGTGTACATTATCCTTATTGCTGTCAGCTGTGACTATAGGTTGCAAGCTTGCAGCATAACAGTAGAATGGTTAGTAAAACCACATTCCTTAAAGATAAACATCTAGGAATTAATATTTTTTGGGCCTTAGCATCATCGATATAGTCCAAAAACCACCTTTTTTGCTTCTAACATCCAATTTCCTCTCCTAATCCAAAGGATGTAAAGATATGTTGTGACTCAATGACTTCCAAGCTACCAACTAAAGGCCTTTTTCATGTGAATGCCTTCTCTTTAAAACTTTGTCATAACAGCTATTTAGAATGTAAACAAACATGTTGCAAGCCTATGCCCATTGAAGTGTAGGCATGTCAAGTTGCTTCAAATACATATATCTGTCTCAATACTATGGTTATTCCTTTTTTCAAATCAATTCAATTGATCAGGATAAGGCATGCTATACTCCCTCTTAAAATCTGTTTGCTTGCAAAATCAAGGAAGTGCCAAATCTTATACTCCAATGTGTTACCCCCCATTTTACATGGTGGGTCACTTGGAGATTTATGGTATAACTTGGGTTGTCTCATAAGGATTTTGAGCATGAAAGAGGATAATTGTTGGCATCCTGAGGACTTTTAGGACAGCTAAACAATGCACAAGCGACGTTAGGATAGTTTTTAAAATTGTTGAAGAAAAGTGGACCCAACCATTTTTTTGGGGTGTTTTAATAAGGATGTTTAAAAAGGGACTTTGTATCCAATGCTGATAGGGAAAAATATTGATATTGAACTGTAAACTATGCTTTGAAACATACTCAGGTCCATCATCTCAGCTCAAATAGTAAATTAAGTCTTCAAATATTAAATATTTTGAACCTTGGAGGTTTATTAAATGTTATAAAGTAGAACGCCAAAGAGATGAAGAAAATCTCAATGTTGGCGAAGAAGACATCAAACATCATAAAAGACACCTTGAACATCAGTGAATCACACTAACAACAAACTACACACTGTAGAATCTCACTAAACTACCCTATGCATCACTAAATCTCACATATAGCACCCTGAACATCGAATAAAGAGCACTTGACACATAAAAGACTATGACAACAATGACATCCAAACACCCATAATAGGTGCAAAAAAGAAGCCAATCTAGAGCACATTGATTGGGAAAGGAGACATCAGACTGTCTGTAGACCAAAGGTGACAAGTTCACAAACACCCATGCACATGAAAACTAGTTTATCTTGTTCAGACAAGGTAAAAAGTTCCATCAATGGATAAAGTAAAAAAAAAACTCTACAAAATTTGTAAGGAAACGTCAAAAATAATTTCACGGATAACATGTGACTAGAGAATGAAAACCCAATTTCACAACACAATTAGAAAACTAATTTGAAGACAAAAACAATGTTAGTTTGGACATGATAGAACTATCCCAACAACGTGAAGATATCCAATGAACATCTAGTATGTGAGACAACTTTATGCGAGAGAGTTGACTTGTGTATAAGGCCCAACAATAAAGAAAAATCAAAGATGTGTGGAATGGAAGGTTCGATAAAAATAAAAAAGTGTATTAAAAAATTTGAAGATATTGTTTCCTTTGTTGTGATAATTTTCCACTTCAAGTTTTAAGTGATCAAATTCATGTGAGCCACCTTTTTTAAATCTGTAAATCATAGCTTTCAAAGCATTGCTCAATGCTTACAAAAAGAATCTCTCAGTTATGCTAATTCTTTTTTAATTCTTCACATTGTTCCCTAAAGTACATTTTTTGTCTTTAGTACCATGTTTGCTAAGAATTCTTTCTTTTGCTAAGTAATTTTCTACCCCTTTACTCATAACCTTTTCCACTAGTTGACAAGGTCCCTTTAACTTTTAAAATATGACTTTACTATGAATTGGATTTGGGTTGAGACCCTCAAAATTTTCAATATAACTACGATAACTATAGAATTATATATCACATAGTTAATATAATATGACAAACTTGTATTATCTTTATATCATATTATATAAGCCCTATAACTTATAAATTATGTTTTTTTTTTTTTCCTATAATAGTGCAACCATTGATGCTGCAATTATATGATGAACCTTATACCCAACTTCCAATGAACAGCCATGAAAGAACCTGACAGAATGCAACAGAGTTCCCCAACAATATAACAATGGAAATTTTGGCAGATTCAGGACCTTGAAGGAGATGATCATGGAAACACTTCTCCACATTATTTTATTTTCAAAATAGTTCTAACATCCTAAGGAAGCGTGACTATTAGAACAATTTTTCCATATTTTGGGGAGATAATAATTAATAGACATTTGCAATCAAGCAATAAGGTTTTCTCACATAAAGACATCACTATTCAATCTAAATGAGTTTTAATTGTTTGTTTGTGGTTAGTTTCTCTTCTCCACACTCCTAGGGAAGCATGGTAGTAGGAAAATGGTTTGTAGAAGTGTTGAATCACAACAAGGCTGCGATGGTTTCAACTTTCTGCACAACACTGGCATTTATCTATATTTTTTCTTTTTGTCAGAGCAGCAATGTTTTATCATTATTATTCCCACAATGACAAATCCAATTAGAGATTGTAATTGCTTCTTTTATGGTCGTGGCTCTGCCTCTGTGTTCTTATACGGTGGTAGCTCTACTTCCATTTTTTTCCAAATTTATGGTTTTTCACTAAGTGACAATTTTGGCTACCTAATTTTAATCTTATTTTCCTGTGTGGTTCCCGATACTACAAGAAGTCAGCAAGGAAATCCCCAGAAGTTGAAGTGAGTTTCTCTAGTTCATACTTAAGGTCTCTCTATGATGTTTTGCTATGATATTTTTCTCTTTTTTCCGTGTTTCACCACGACTAGCAAATGGAAAATGGCCATTGGCCGCAAATTGGTTTTTTTCCATAGGAAAGGCAAAAAATTGGCCACAACCCATCAAGGACAGACCTTTGTATGATAAAATTTGCCATGAACTAAACAGTATGCCAATAAGCCAATAAGAGCACAAAGACCAATGAATATTATTCCATACAAAATAACAATAATAATAATAATAAATCGTTCACATAAATTTGATGATACAACTAAAGAATATGATCTATTTTTATAGAGTTGAATAGATCAGTCAGGACCAAAAGGAATTCACCGTAATTAAAAATATAATTATATAATAGTTATTTAGGTTTGATTATATTAAATAATATACTATATCAGGTGACAAAAATTGTTGAAAAACGCTGCAAAAATTGTAACTAGCCAAAACAATGGACACCAAACTTCCTGTTTAGGATCAATTTTTTTTAATACTGCTGTTGTCCTAGGGTTCAAGTTTTTGTGTTAACAAATTTAAAATTTCTTCTTAAATGCTCCCTGTATTTCCTGGTGGAAATGCAAAATTTGTTGAAGTCGTTGCAATTGGCACCAACTATTGTACAAGATCCAATGACTATGACATTTCTATCTATTTTTTATTCGGTGTCTTATTTGAAATTTTAAGGATTTGCACTATTTTGTCTTACATTGGGGTCAAAAGCTGCAAGGTGTATAAGAAAAGGACTAATTTGAAGAGGGATCAACTATGTTTTTTCTTAAAAAGGAAAAACCTCAATGAAAACAATACCACTGTTGGTTTTACATAAATTTTGAACTGATATTCAATAATAAAAGTTTATCTTTAAATGGATGGATATGCAGTTGAAGAGAATTAACCATTTCAGTAGTTGAACATAATTATGATTCTTAATGCAGCCTGCAATAGAAATCCCCTGGCTGTAGATGGAGTTTTGTTTTTGTTTTTCAAGGAGATTTGGAACATAAGTTTATATATATGTTGAAGTTGAACACATATATACCTGGTTCTTAGTAGATTTCATTTCTAATAGCTAATTGTTAAAATGTATTTCAACTACATTTCCTACCTACTTAGTTTGATTTTTGATAGCAGTTATGGACATACATAAGCAAGAACATTTTACTAGAATATATGATCTAGTTTCCATGTTGACCCATAAGGGGCGCAGTGTGGGTTCAGGACATTATGTTGCTTGGGTCAAACAAGAGAAGTTTGAGTTGCATCAAAGTTTGAGTAATTGTGTAATTATTTCAAAAGTATGTGAATTGTTGGTATTAATTTTTTTGAAAATCCTTCTTTGACTATTGACTTTAAGCAGAGAACTATTGAGTTGTATTCTATTTGGATGAATTTAGATGTTCTTTCAAGCTAATGTTAATTGCAACAAAATCTATCTTTGGTGAATTGGTTGTAATTTGCATTATTTATTTCAGGAAAGTGGAGTGAATTTGATGATGAAAATCCTATTCCGCAAAGAGAGGAAGATATAACAAATCTTTCTGGTGGAGGCAAATTATGAGCTGCAACTTAGATATTTTTTTAATTGACCTCATGTAACTCTAAGATTAGAAAAAAAAATTAGGATTCAACTAATATATTAAGGATTCTTGTGTAAGCCAAGAACTAAACTGTTTCAAGAATTTAACATTTTCCAAGGTTTTCAATATTTTCAATGCAATTGAAACCCCTTTTGTTTCCTCTATGGTAACACATTTTCTTTTAAGAAGAGGATTATGCTCAGTAATTTGAGTTTCACCATTCACATATTTAGCAGAATCTTCTTTCTCATAATCCAAAATAGCATGCTTGGATGACATTTTTCTTCTAGGTTTGACCCATTTCTCTATATCATATTTCCTAGCATCATTCACTTCGATAAATGCAATTCCTTTCATCCCTTCCAAACTATTTTCATTGAGGCTTCTTCAATGGAAATATTTTGATTGACCTTTTCTTGTATAACACATTCTATATCATTGTAATATTTTCTTAGTAATTCCTTTAACTCCTTCTCAGTTGTGTTTGGTGGGAATTCATCATCAAATTCCTTGAACTAGTTTCATGTTTTTTCATGCACTGAATTGCGTGCATACTATATACTCATCTTCAAAGTACGGACTAGGATTGCAATTTCTTTGAGGTAAAGTGATGGATCTCTTTATTAAATCTATAATATCATTTTCCTTTACATACTTTTAAACATTCACATTCTCTGATATGTGCTGAAACCTGAATTAAAGTCAATACTAGGAGTTTCTAAGTTGTTCAAAATTTAATTAGATGAGCACTCAATATTGTTTCCTTCCATTGTTGTCCTCTTACTTTTATTATTTTCCTAGATTCCTAGTTGAGTCTTTATTGAGATCACATCATTCCTTCCTTTTGCTCTTACTTCTCTTGATACTATTTGTAGGAAATACTTCATTACTAATGCTTAAATACCTAGATTCCTTTGTAAATGAATTGTTTATCATAACCTTTTCATATCTTATTGCAACCGAATCTAAGTAATCTGTGCCATTTCTCAACTTACCATAACCTTGCTTGACTTGTCTGCACTTAGCAACTAATCCCTTTTTCCATTTTGTCACTCTCTCAACTTATTTGTTAGAGTCATTTCCATTGGAATTGTCATCAAACAACCTCTCACTTTCAACTTTTTTATTTATCATTGATATTACAAAATTTCCCTCTCTCACCCCAAAATTTCACATTCCTCTGCAAGCGCTTCATTATTAATCACATTTGCCTTTGCAAACTCTGACTATGCTAGAATCATTCATTTTCAATGGAGCATCAAATAGAAATGCAGGCCTTGGAGAGGTAGCAGAATGTTTATGAGCATGGTCACATTCCAAGGATGTTAGCCATTTTCTAGATACTAAATTTAACTTTCAAGAATAAATGGAGAACATCCAAGGACAAGCCATGCCTTACACAAGAGGGTTAAGGGGAGAGGGGAAGATGATATTTTTAGAGATGAACATTGTCGAATTGGAGGGATTTTATCCAAATTTACGGACATCATGATAAAACAAAGATGGAGGGATTGGTATTTGGCATAACAGAGGAAAGAACCAATAAAATACAAATAAGTCGATACTTGTGGGAGATGGAAAGAAAGGCCTCTTCAAAAAGAGATCTTTTTTTTCTCTCCATGGATGGTAGTTCAAAAATTTAAGAAGGCCCACAAATAAGATGGCAGATTGGCTAGCTAACTAAGAAATCTTAACTAAGTCTCTTTATTGTCAATCATTCTACCAAAAGTACAGGAGATTTGGAAGGTTTTGTAAGCCAACTTATTAGGAAAAAGAAAAAACATGATAAGAAGTTTCTTGTTCAAAATCAGAGAAGGAGTGAGAGACAACGAGGTAACATTAAATATTGTATGGAGACAATCATCGGTGAAGCCTTGAAGTCTGTTTTTATGGAAGAAAAGGTACAACCAACTGCAGTGGTCAATCTATTTGGGCTATTTAGACAATCCATATAGCTTCTTAGTGAATATGGAGAGCTATAGGTACACATATGGTTAATAGTAGACATGTAGATGGATATAAAATTGATTAAAAAAGGATCTGGTAGTAATTTACTTATAGATACACCACATATTAAAATACAAACTTTGTTAAGAGGAGCCTTGGGATTAATTTTGGCAATACATATAGAATGAAAAATAGTGTACTCACGAATATGTATCAAGTAAGTGGTAGATCGTCTTAAAATTGATGAAAAAACTTGAATTTCCATCATTAATCAAAACCCACATCTCCCTATGTTGATTCTTAACAGATCACACATGTGTCTCTCTCTAACTTCAAGTGTATGACACAGGAAATGTTGACACAGGAGATATGTAAAGAACATGGCAAGCAATCACGCTAAAAAGGTTCATCAGTTCATCTTCTTGGTTTTCAATGTGAAATCACTCAATGGCAGGTCAAGGAAAATATACTTTTATTCTAGTAGTAATTGGATGCTAGAAAAGTACATAGTATTATGTAAAACATTTTAAATTGCACAAAGATAAGATTTGTCTCATGTTTGTTTCATAGATCTTAACTCATTTGTTGTTGAAGAAATATTTCAGGATTATAGGGTGCACAGGGATGAAATTTATTAAAAGAAGCAGAGATTAATAGTCCATCTTAGTGTATTGTCACAAATTTCTGAGAGCTAGAATAAGCCAGAAGATAATGCTACTCATGCTAGTCAATTTCAATGAGCTCTAAAGAAGGTAATATTATCTTTTTGTTTGATTAATATCTTTTTTCATTTGAAGTTGCATTTGGAAATTAATTATCAAAATTATATTGTACTGGAATATTTAGTTAATCCACTTGATTTCCTGTTCTCCTGCATGTACATGCACATGCACATATGGGGTCGTGTTTACTGTCACAATCATAGTGATCTCCACACCAATGCTGGGAAGCCTCCAAGTCTGTTTGAATTTCATAGCTTATTATAGAACTAAAGTAAAACCAGGTGATTTAAAATAATGTTATGGGCATGTAGGTTCATTTTCTTGTATGGTCAAGTTTCATCCCAGAAAATTATTGTGAGCTGAGATTGAACGTTTTCAGACCTCGCAGCTAAGCTAAAACTGAGTCATATTGGTTGGAATCTTCATGTGCTAGTGGAAGATCGAGGTAATTATCTTTATAAGTAATGTGGTTAAGTTCTCAAATTAAAATGGGTGGGTGAGTGGAATCCACATGAGTCTCTTAGCAATGACTTCCATACTTGTTGTGCGGATCATGATCATGCATGCAAGGAATGGCATGATATGTTGCAGGTGACTATAGGCAAGGATGTAAAATCATATAGTATAGCTTATACATTTTCATAGCTTGTACTCAAAGGATAAGACATGAAAGAAGCTTTGATACACTACATCAAAACATTTTGATCGACAGGAAGGTTAGTCAATTATTTAGTTTAAATTGTTTTACATTTGAGCATGTTTTGCACTGGCTTACAAATACTGTCAAGCTGAGAATAATACTATAGTGCAACTATAGTGAATCCGATTATAAGTTTATTTATTTTTCTAGATGATTTATGTTAGTTTGTAGTAAAAAATCTATTTTTGTATAAAAATAAAAAATTTCAAATTTTTTTGCTTTGTAGGTCAATTGTACTCTTTGAAATATTCTCTTCAACATGTAACCATGGATTCGGTTAGCTCCCCAAAATATTTAGATATTGTGAATAATATCAAATAGAGGGCCTTTTAGCTAGAGCTAAAACTTTACCCTAGGAATAGTTTTCCACTGTCCTCTAATCAAAGGCTATTTCTGAAGTACTTCAGCAAATTATGTTGATTGGTAGTTAAGGGAAAGAAATAGAGGGTAAGAATTTAATTTATGTATTTGTAAGAAGAATCCTCTCACTTTAGCATTCATGTTCGTAAGCACACATTGGAGTTCATTCAACTCAATTTCAACTACTTCTGCATGACCTCCACCTTTGATTTCTATCAAAGAAGCTGGTAAATTTCCCACTTTCACATGGAAATGCTTTGGCAGTCTTGTTTCCACTATCAAGGATTTGGATTAACACCATTGTTCGCTGCCTTTGGGGGTGCCATTTATCTTATATGAGAAACCTTTTTTGGAAGATTAGCTGCTATTTTTTGGGTTGGGTGAGTAAATATGGTTGTGCTCACTTTAAAATGTTATAGCCACGCTTGGATTCATGCTAAAGTGAGTGATCGAGCCATTGTCACTAAATTCACCTCCTTTTAATTATCGAGTGTGATGACCTTCATGTCTCTAACTAACTAGACAAATACTTTTCTTGATATGAAACACATTTACCAAAGACATATCCAATATTTGGTAGCTGAATACTAACTGCCCAAGCTAAGCAAATATTTTCATTGCTTTCACAACCAAGGTTCTCGTCTTTATCCATCAAATATTTCTATAATTATTTAATTTGGCTGATTTTGAATTATGTTGTTGACTAGGCAATACACGAGTTTGTTTAAATTCCCTAAACATGATTGACACTAGCATTTTAAAACAAGTCAAGGATGTGATTAGTCTCTGGTATCTCATCCTTCATTTTTAAGTGGCAGTTTCAGTTCATTTTAACAACCTTTGAAATAACTCCATTTCTCAAATTTGTAATTCAATATTTTCTATACTTAATAAATCATAGGATCACATAATACCATGCAAACAGTGCAATGTTAATGACTCATAAATGTCAAAAACATTCCTTGAGATCACTTCAAATTAACACATTGGGGTGAAACATTAATCCTTCAAACATTACTGTAATAAAAACAAATATCAAATCAATTCCAATCTTGTACCATTAGTAAGTGTAAATTTTCTGAGTGTCAAGTGCTGATATAAATTTTCTGTGTCCAATCATACACAACAATCATTTACAGCTCTATAGAAGTCCGATTTTCACTTGAAAATAAAGGTATTTCTGAACTGAGGTTTCTTACAATAATTGTTTTCGAAGCTTCAGCATCATTATATAGCATGTTGATGATTCAAAATTACAGCAGTACCCTCTTATTGCAATATGGTGTAAACAATGGCTATTTTGCTTGAATATCATTATTTTCTCATTTAAGGATGTGTCTTCATGTCCTCTTATCATGGGTTTCTTAAAGGAATATGATTAAATATCAAACCTTAAACAAACATAATGGTTGTTGGGGAATAGTGTTTTTTACAATACCATTATGCCAATTTCTTGAGTTTTGTTCAAAATTCCTAGAAAAGGTTTATGGATTTCATAACCTGCTTGATCATATATTATGAACTTATACAATCTATCATCCTTTTTCGACCATTAGATACTCAAAGTTGTGTATTGATCCTTTTTATCATTATAGAGGACTTTGTAAGTTAGGTTCCCAAATTCTTAAAGGGTGCTAGCTCAATGGAAGAGCACCTGCATTACAAGCAGGAGGTTGGTGGTTCGATTCCTCCACACCCTAATGATATTATAATATCAGTTAAAAACAACTAAATTAGTAACCAAAAGTAAGAGATAAGTGACTAAATGAATGACCAAAATTTGTATATAAAAAAACTAAAAATAACTAAATTAGTGACCAAAAAAAGAGATATGTGAAAGTAGGCATAAAAAGGATGTAACACATGGCGCTAATGATGAAGCCAAACATGGCATTCATATGGTAGAAAAATAAGAAGCGACACTAGGCGTTAAAAAGGATGCAACACGTGGCACTAATGATCAAGCCAAACATGGCATTGATATGGTATCAAAATAAGATGTTACTTTGGATGCAAAACATGGCACAAAACACGATGCAAAAAAGGAAGCATAAATTGGTGCAAATTTGGAAGTGAAAATTGACACATTTTTGGAAGTAAAACATGGTGCAAAATGGGATGCTAAAGTGGTAGAAAAAATGGATGAAATATTTGATGCTAATTTGGATGCTAACATGGTTATATTAACGATGCAAATATGGCACTAACAGGGATGTCATTTAAGAAGAAAAAGAAGACACTTGCTAGGAAGCAAAATACGACACTATTTAGGCAGGAAACCTCAATGTTGTTTAGGAAGCAAAGTTGGATGCTATTCTGGAAGAAAAAAAATAGACACCATTTTGGACACCATAAATGATGTTATTTAGGAAGCAAAAAAAGACGTTTTTTGAGACACTTTAAGTTTTTTCCATGATGCATCCCATTTAGCGTCTAGTTTGACCACTCAGTGTAAAAACAAATTACACTAAAAAGGGATGCTAATTCCAGGATTTTTTGTAGTGGATAGTCAATCTAGTTGTGCATCAAAATATAGTCAATTGTAGTGGATATGGTTTATATATCTATTTGAATTCATTTATTTGTCTTTTTATAAAAACTGGTGTAGATTCTACAACTATGGGAAACATGATTTGGAGAAATGTTGTCATTTTTAGTACTCATCTTGCATATGATAATTTACCTCATCGACTCTATAATATTTTGGTTCTGAAGCTCAGTAGGATTTAAGGTAATGGTGTAAAATCCAGCAAGTGAGTCGTAACGCTACTTGTGGAGTCTTGCGATAAGTTATTTTATTTTTAAAAAATTGTCACTTGCTTCTATTAATACATGTATACATATCTCAAAAATGATTCTGCCCTTCCGATTACCCTTTTTATTTATTTCTTTCTTTGAAGTCATATATCTCTACATAGTTGATTTCTTGCATGTGATTTACAGGTTGAGAGCCTTCATCTGCCTATCTAGTTTGGGCCAAGAAAACCACTTTTTAGAAAAAAATATCATAGTCTCGTTAATTTGATGATAAAATTAAACTATCAGCATTTGGATTCGTAGATAAGACTATCCTATGTAATGGTTTGATTGGATTAAAAGAGAACATAGTTTATTGATCTTTGTTACTAGTTATAAATCTCGTAAATTATTGTTGGTGAGATTTGAACCCAAGAGGGTTATATCTTGTTTGGATTCTATTTAAGTAATCTCAAGTTTAGTTTGGATTATTTTACTTGTCCATAATTTTTACTAGCTTTTAGACAGATTTGTATTACTTCACTATTAAACAATAAAGGTTTAGAGTTAAGGTTTTAACTCGTGAACTCGTTACTGTGCTGCAAAACTCACTATCACATAAACTTCGGGTTAAGGTACCTCTCTATAAACGTTTTTTATTATATGTTTATCATATGTTTTCTGGCTATGATACTGATACTAGTTACTAAATGATTTACTAAGGCTTGTTTCTTTAATGATTATTGAAAATTTTAGTTGTGGAGCAACTGTTATCAAGCAAGTCTAAAAGATATATTTCAATTGATAAGTACTTACCAGGTTTGGTTAGATAGAGTATAAAATTTCTTGTATTTAAGGATTTATTGTAAGTAGTTTTATTCTCTTAATTGATAGTTAAAAACTCTGACTGTGTAGGTAGAAATAACTCAAACCCCATCAAATCTCCAGTTTCAGTAATTTATAAATAACTGTAAAATTACAAGCTAGATATTTTTTTGTTTAAAAAAAAAAGACTTATTTATGATTAAGAGACTATAAGTAATCCTCATCTATCATATTGTTTGAATTAAAAGGGTTAATCCCTAAAGATTTAACTTATTATGGCACATCAAGCACTTACATCTGATCATGTAGGAACCAATCCTATAATCATATGAGAAAGGCCTAGCACTCACATTCACCAGCATGATAGGACACAAACTACTATCATCTGTGAAATGGCTCTGCACTCACATCCATTAGCATGATAGGACACAAACTACTATTATCTGTGGAAAGGCATTGCACTCACATCCACTAGCATGGTAGGCACATCTACTACCATCTGTGGAAAGGCACTGCACTCACGTCCACCAGCATGGTAGGCACATCTACTACCATTTTTGGAAAGGCACCGCACTTACAATCACCAGCATGATAGGCACACCTACTATCATCTGTGAAAAGGCACTACACTTACAATCACTAGTATGATAGGAACACCTACTATCATTTGTGAAAAGGCACAACACTCACATCTGATCATGTGGGAACACATCCCTCAGTCACATCAGAATGGATCTCAGTCCCAGACTGAGGATCCCTGGTACCTCACCAGGTAGCTCCATTCAAAAAATGGCGGTAGCCCTTATATCTGACACTAATTCGGAATGGCTTAGCACTCATATCTGACATGGGAGGAACCTAATCATTTAGCCATGACAGAATGGCTTTAGCTCTTATATCTGATCAAGTGGGAACACATCCCTCTATCACATCAGAATGGCCATGCACTCATATCTGATCATGTGAGACCACATCTCATGGTCATATCAGAATGGCCCTCAGTCCTAAGACTAAGTTTTTTTGGTATCTCACCAGGAAGCTCCATTCCAAGAATGGCAATAACCCTTGTGTCTGATCATGTAGGAACACATCCTACAGTCATATCAGAATGGATTAGCACTCATATCTGTCATGGAAGGAACCAATCCTCTCACCATGACATAATGGCTCAGCCCTTACATCTTACCTGCTCGTCAGAATGGCTATGGATCTTAGCACTCATATCTATCATGGAAGGAACCAATCCTCTCACCATGACAGAATGGCTCAGCCCTTACATATGACCATGGAAGGAACCAATCCTCTCACCATGTCAGAATGGCTATGGGACTCATCACTTTCCCTTGGAGTAAATATCGAGCCGAAGAACACCAAGCCTCTCCCTGAAGTACTCGAACTTCACTCTAGCCAATGGCTTCATCAATACATCAGCTATGTGTTCCTCCATTGCAACATACTGGAGCTTCACAGCTCCCTTCTGCACCACATCCCTGATATAGTGATACTTGATCTCGATATGCTTTGACTTGTCATGGAACACTAGATTTTCTGACAACTTCACGCAACTCTGGTTGTCACAATGTAGACAAGTAGCATCCAACTGGAGATCAAATATGTCAGACAATAGCTTCCACAACCATGTTGCCTCACACCTAGATGAACAAGCTGCGACATACTCTACTTTAGCTATACTTAGTGCCACATAGGATTGCTTCCTGCTAAACCAAGAGATCACACCTGATCGCATACTGAAGCAACACCCTGAAGTGCTCTTCCTATCAATGGCACTGCCTACCCAGTCTGAATCAACATAACCCTCCAGGTTAATATTTTGATTCGCATCGTACTTGAGCCCATAATCAACTGTACCCTTCAGGTACCTTAGAATATGCTTTGCAACAATAAAGTGAACATGTCTCGGATCTATCAAGAACTGGCTCAAGGTGTTCATAGCAAAGCAAATATCTGGTCTCATGTTCATCAGGTACATCAAGGACCCAATCATCTGACGATAAATAATAGCATCAACCGTCTCTACTGAAGCATCACTCAATAGCTTCAGTTTTGATGCCATAGGTGTGGCCATAGTATTGCAGTCCATCATCCCAAACCTCTTCAGGATCTCTACTGCATACTTTCCTTGTCCAAGGAAGATTCCATCCAAACTCTACCACACCTCCATACCTAGAAAGTAATGCATCATACCCAAGTCCTTCATCTTGAACTCAGCAGCAAGCTTTCTCTTCGTATCAACAATCAACCCATCTATCCCTGTCACAAACAGATCATCTACATATAGTAGGAGCATCAGTGGGTTGCCATCTTCAACCTTGTAGTAAAGGTTGGAATCTGCTTTACTCTTGGTACAGCCCAAACTAGAGAGAAAGATGTCAATTCTACTATACCAGGTCCTCGGTTCCTGTTTCAAACCGTACAAGGCTTTCTTCAATCTGCATACATGAGACTCTCTGTCATGTGTCTCAAAACCGAGTGGCTGTTCTACGTACACTTCCTCTTCCACTACACCATTCAAGAAAGAAGTCTTGACATCCATCTAGTGTATCTTCCATTTCATGACTACAACCAAAGCAAGTACTAATCTGATGGAAGTGTATCTGGCTATAGGTGCAAAGGTTTCTTCATAGTCTATTCCTTCTTTTTGAGAGAAACCCCGAGCCACAAATATTTCTTTATACTTTTCAATGCTACTGTCTGTAGCATGCTTGATCTTATAGATCCATTTGGAAGTTACAACTGACTTCCCTATTGGTCTTGGGACAACATCCCAAACATCATTCTTCATGACTGCTTGATATTCTTCGATAATAGCATCCTTCCATTCTTTCCGTTCTGTCGCTTCTTCGTAACTGGAAGGTTCTTTATCAATGAAATCACATAGTAAAGCTACATACCCAGAGCAGGATCTGCTCCTATTTCTTTCTCTTTGATTCTCTTCTGGAGCCCCATATCTTTCCACACCTTGGATAAGTTCTCGTACCCAAGCAGGTTTCCTCTTATGAGGATTCTTCTCTAGAGGTGGATCTATAGGTCTTTGTGGTTCTTCAAATTCTCAATCTTCTTCTTGAGCTTCTTCATTCATGATTGTATCATGAATTCTAGGTGCTTCTGCCTCTGCTTCTTCAGGTCCTTTAGCAGGTATCTTTCTGGATTTGTTGTAATCTGTGTCTTCATCAAATGTAACATCCCTGCTGATGTCATTCTTCTTGAATCCTGGGAAATAGATTCTGTAAGCCTTCGAGCTTTCAGAGTATCCCACAAATATGCCCTTCTTTTTTGAAGGATCTAAATTTGTTCTCTTCTCTTTTGGAATTTGTATGTACACAGGACATCCGAATATTCTGAGATGGCTGACTTTTGGTTTCTTTCCAGAGAAGACTTCTTCAGGAGTCTTGTTCTTGAGTACTCTATGTGGAGTATGGTTCTGTACATACACTGATGTTCTGGAAACTTCAGCCCAAATATGCATAGGAAGATCTTGATCATGAAGCATTACTCTTGCAGCTTGCATGATGGTTCTATTCTTCCATTCTACAATCCCATTCTGTTGTGGATTATAAGGAGTGGACAACTCCCTCTTAATCCCTGAGTCTTTGCACAGCCTCTTGAATTCATTTGAAGTGAATTCTTCGTCATATTCTAATTGAAAAGTCTTGATCTTCTTTTTAGTATGGTTCTCGTTCAAGGCTTTGAATTCCTTGAATTTACTAAATACTTCATCTTTGTTCTTCATGAAGTAAACCCATGTCTTCCTAGAAAAATCATCAATAAAAGAAACATAATATGCATACCCTCTTAGTGAGCTTGATGACATAGTACCACATACATCGGAGTGGATTATTTCCAAGATTCCTTTTGATTTACTTTCACTACTTGGAAATTTCTTCTTTGTGTTCTTTCCCTTTGCACATCCTTTGCATACCCCATCATGTTTTGCTTGGATTTCTGGAAGACCTTCAACCGCTTTGCTTGCAATAGGTAGTGCTCTATAATGCACATGTGAAAATCTTCTATTCCAAAGTTCACTTGGCTCTATTGTATCATGGACCATTGCTTGTTCTAAATGGGCCTTTAATTTGTACAATCCTCCTTCTTGTTCTCCAATTACTACCGCATCATTGATAGTCTTTCCTCTAGGACACATAATGACTTGACCATCTATGAATGCAACCCGCATTCCATTTGCATTCAATGTTGATATGGAGAGAAGGTTCTTCTTGAGTCCTGGTACAAACAATACTTCTTTCATTGTTAGAGACTTACCAGAGTCTAATTTATATGAAGATTCCCCACTATCTATAATCTAGTCATGACTTCCATGAGTAATGTTACCTGTGAGAGCAGAAATCAAAACATATTCAGCCTCGCTTGAAGAATCTTCACTTTCATACCTATATTTCTTCCTGGATGGTTCATAATCCTCTGCAGCATCAGCATTATGTCTTCTTTTTTTCCCCTTCCTTTTGTGAGAGTGAACCCTGTTCTTAGGACAGTCTTTTGCATAGGGTCCTTTTTCATCACATGTATAACATCTTACTCTAGATAGATCCTTTCTATTGTTATCCTTAGAATGAGAGTTCTTACCTTTGGAGTAATGATTATTTCTCCTTCCCTTCTTGGAGTGAACTATGAGGGCTTGATCTTCACTTCCCATCTTCTCTTCTCAAGCTGCTATCCAAGCTTCTTCTTGAGAGAATTCTTCCCATTGTCTGCTGAACTTGAATAACTTCTTTCTTACATAGATTCCTTGGATGAAAGAATCCCATGACCTTAGGAGGCCATTCAAAGTAGTCATCACAATCTCTGCATTTTCCACTTCTTCATCAACAACTTCTAATTGTTCCTTGATCTGGGAAACCCTTGTGAAGTAGGACTGGATAGTCTCTCCATTCTGAATATTCACATTCTTCAATTGATTCCTTAGAGTCATCTTCCAGTTTATCTTCTTCCCTTCAAAAAACTTGGTTAGGGCATCAAACATAGCTTTAGGTGTCTAGAGAGAGGACACATGTGGGATAAGGTGATCCTTGATAGAATCAGTAATGATCCTCTTTTCCATAACCATCTTCTTCTTATGTAAGGATTTTTCCTCATCTCCCTCTGGAGCTGGAACCTCCTCATGGATGTAGGAGTCTAATTCATTCTCTTCCAGGACTAGGGAGATCCTATACTTCCAGGCTCAGAAGTTATCATCTCCCTCAATCTTTTCATCAATATTGGTATGATGAGACATCTTATCTGAGAACCTCAAATGGAAATACAAAAGATTTTAGTTCTTACCAGGTTCAAGATGTCAGATCTGAAACTTGAGCTGAAATCCTGTAGAGCTGGTTCAGGAGAAAAATAGGGTTTTTCTTTTCCGGAGTTTTGTCCAACCAAATTCTCTAAACTTTGTCCCTAACTTCGACTTTAGGGAGGAGATCAATCTAGGGCTGGGCTCACTGAAAAATTCCTCTTCTGTGAAAAGCCCTAATTTTCGGTAGCAGTGACAGGTCCAAAACTGAAAAACCTTAGAAATGGATTTTGCTTCGATAGAAAGATACGCCCTAAGGAGGATATTTATTCCACCTTACTTTTGCTGAAAATCTATGGAGGAAGATCCACAAACTAGGAAGCCGTAATTCCCACAGCTACACATTGTCTTCTTCTCTGGTTAGCTCCGATACCATGTTAGTTTTTCAACATTAAGATAGCATTATTATGATCTTTAACTGAGAGAATAACAAGTACAGAAATCAAACACAAGAGATAATGAACACAATGTTTTTCCTTGGGGAAACCATAAAGGAGAAAATCCTACAACTTCGTCAGAGAAAGAATCAACACCAAAATAGTAAAAGCCCCAAAACAGTAAGTGATCTCCCAATAGCAATAATCTTCTTCTTATCTAGCCCTAGTGTCTTCTCTTTCCTCAACTATGCACTACACTTGAGTGTGGATGACTTGTATGATAAATAGAGACTCCAGTTCTTTATTTATACTAATCCCGACATGACTAAAACCCTACCAGGGCCGACCTCTACTAGGAGAGTCTAATAACCCTAGTGCCCTGAAATTGCGAGGAATTTAACTGTTAGACAATCGGAGGGTTACCCACTATGACTTGACATGACTTGTTTACATAATTGATCCTCTCGATCGGAACATCGGGGCATGACAATATGACTCAATTACATTATATATATATCCCAGAATAAACATCGGGTTACATTACATAAGATACATAGATGAATACATTCTAAAGTTACAAATACATCAAAAATTTATAGGAGGGCCACTTTAGAACAATATCAAATCCAATTGGAATCTTGTAATCAGTTCTAATATTTGTCGATCATCTCAACTTGATATTACTAGAATAGTTTAAAAATTAAGAGAAAACTCAACTTACAAAACTATTAAAATCTAGCATAGATGTTTTAGTTTTATACTTTCAAATACTCTGTAATAAAAAAAAATTACACATTTATTCATTCAATTTGGTACTACTTATTCAACATAATTCTATATCCTCCTGTAGTAGAGTATGTCACTTCGGTGAGAGGAAAAATACATGAGATAATTATTTTTCATTTCTAAACCATTCGACCTCTCCCCAATACTAAATTCCACAATCATAGAACAAGTTATTTATAAACTATAACTTCATTCTAAATAACTTACTGTTCTTTTAAATAGGAACAAACAGATTAGAGTTGGAACTTGGAAGTATTACAGAAAAATGGAACCAACACCTAAGGGAGACTGTTCCACCCAACCTTTTCCTGAAGTAGCCAAATCACTTGCTTACGACCCTCGAGATTGTTCACTTCACCACTAGTATGGAGATCTCTACTACAAAATAGACTTCTACAACTTAGCACTCCACAACAAACTTAACTCAGCAAATCACTTTATCTATCCCCTCATCAAATTCTGTGTGTTCCTGACTTTTTAGTTTGCAGCAATCACAAAGTTCATTCTTTCATAAATTAGAATGAGTGGAAAGCCTCCTGATAAATTTGATGGTTTATATAATATTTCCTAGGTCTTAGGGTCAGTTTGTAATTTAATGAACCACCCAGCTCAGTTCCCCCCCTTAGGGAACATGACCATTTTTTTAGGGATTATGCTCCTACAACAACTAGAAAGTGAATTGTAGTGCTACCACTGAATGATTATGCTCCTTTTACAGCTGCTTCTTCATCCTAGTGGCAGTGAACACTCATTTAACAATCTCCCCTGAATATGTGTCTCCTTTTATTAATTAATAAAATAAATAATTATTCAATTACATTCATCATTGAGCCACTTGGTCATAACTTACAATAAAAATTAACATAATCTTTTTGCTGAAATAAATAATAAATATTTTTTTTTTCCAGTTTTGGGTATCTTATATTATAGTAAATTGTTTTAATTATATATAATCCTACCACCATTAATGTAAAAGATTATAATTAGTTTTTCTTTTTCAGTCTAAAATATTAAAATTTAAAATCCATATAAGCTATATTATTAATTAAAACCTAAGTTGCTAAGAAACATGGGTACGGGTACGGGGACAAGGATGCCAATTTTTGAAATAGGGGACTTGGGTATGTCAGGGTACTATATATAAATATATATGAAATACAAAATTAAATTATTTTCACTGGTATTCAATTTCAATAAGTAACCTGCACATTGCTTCAAAGCTCATAAATCATTGATATATATAAAGTGGAAATTACATATGCACATTAAGTATAAACATGATATCAAATAATCATAAGACATAAATTCAAGTTACTATTTGCATATTCATATCAATCATGATTCATCATTCATGATATAGCTCCAATCACGATGTCATACACCAATAGGCAACAAGTCTACATCCAAAATTCAAAATGAAAAAAACATTGAACAATGAATAGCTTAACCACAAAAATTGTAGCTTGTTTGAGCTTTAACTCTCGAGCATGCAGCATTATAAAGTCACCAATTTTGAATATAGGATGTAAGAAAGGACTATTGTCTCTGCATTAATATTTTCATATTTAAATTGCAAGACACGCTCATGTCTTTCACATTTTAACTATTTCTTTTGGTTGAAGTTGATTTGTCATTGCCATTTAATTGAATATGTGTATGTTTGTATGATGTAATACCTCAACATGTTGGGATATCCTGTATTGTGAACATCTGAAATTCATTTTCTGGCCTCAATCATTAGTGGTTGAACTTTGATATCAATTTATAAGTAAAGGATTAAAAGTAAATATGCAAAAAATTAGAGACATTTGCTCTCTAATTATATTCTAAAATATACTTCATGGAATTCTTTGTACATTGATGAAATTTGAAAGTTTAGATTGTTCTATTTGGGCTGCAGTTGAGATAGAATGGTCATGGTTGTATCACTATTTGGCATCATTCATTAGTGGTTGAACTTTGACATCAATTTATAAGGAAAAAATGTGTAAAAGATTAGAGAGAATTTCTCTCTAATCAAATTTAAGAATATTTTTGCAGCTTCTGGTCTCTTTGTCGTCACAGGATTTGACTGAAGCCAAAGTGTACATTGGGAGAGTGGAAAGGCCCATCGGGTGTTAAGAAGGTAGGGGGACCCACGCCCACTCGTCCCTATTCATAAAAGGAAAAAAATTATAAAAATATATATATATTTTTTAATTTTCACAAACAAAAGTTTCCTTGAAGTCCCCAAATTTGGGGGACATGGTCCCTTGAAGTTCCCAAGTTTCATGTTTTTTGTCAAAAGGTTTTTGGTACTTGGGGACTCCTATGGGGACTTCAGGGGACATCTATGAGGTCCCCAACCAAGTTTCCAAGAATTGGGGGTGATACGCAAGACGAGGACACAAACCCAGGGGACGGGTACCCATGCAACACAGATTAAAACCAATGATCATAGATTTCAGAATCAAAATGTAGGAATACAACAAAATGTTGTGTATGACCCGGCCAGTGTTAATCTAGATTATTTATAAAAGGTTATAATTTATAAATAATCTTGACCAATATTTTATGTTCATGCACAACAGTTGGGCCTATGCGTGCCTTCTGAAACCTGAAACATTTGATCTTATAATTAATGTAAAAGATTACCAACATTTGTTGTTTCATATACATTGCATTTAGGAGTATGAGTGCATTATGAAATCTATGATCTTCCCCATGTTAAAATTGATTCCTTGCAAAAATCATATCTGAAGAATGAACTAAGCTTGTAAATAACACAAAAAAAAAATATTAATATTTAGGTAGTTACAACTGCATGGATAGAGATTTCATAATTTACGTTTTTTTTTTTACAAATTTGGGTTGTAAGTGATGCTTGTGTTCTTATCCTTTTTCAACCTTTTTTTCTCTTTTCACCTTTATTTTCCTTTTTATTGAAAAATTGACTCAAAATTCAATTACATAGATACATAACCTACTTCTCTTGGAAACTACTAGATCACACACTAAAAACTAATAAATTTTTTAGTGACATTTATAACCAAGCAAAAACTTGACTTATAAACTACTATGCCACTACATAAATGAGATGAAGCCTGAACTCTATACCATTACAAATGACTAAATGTACTTGTACTATTTCTAAGTGAACTCATTCATACTTATCATAATTAAATATTTCCAACACATTATATGTAACATCCCTATTTTTGTAAATAAATAAAAAATTATTTTACTCCACATAATACTAGAATTTACAAGAAAGTACTTAGAGAGATGTTAATACTTGTATTTATTTTTTCTTGTTATCACTTGATTACTTATTTGGTGATCTATCGTAAATGTCATTATATAATTTTCTATAGAAAAGTCCTAAAGTTAGTTTATTGTCGCAAGGAAATCTGTCGATGTAAACTCTTAACCTGAGCTGCACATGATATGGATTATGGGCTTACTGAGTCATTGTGACTAATGCATGAGTCCTTCACTTTAAGTTTACAAGTTATGATACCACTGACAAAACAGGTAGAGGTTGAACTCTAAAATTTGACACCAAAAGGAGCATCTACAAGTAAATTTTAAGGTTTGGTAAGAACCAATTGCTGCTTTTCACACACCTGGGGGGAAATGTGGAATAAATATTTAATCCACTCAGCGTGTCGTTGGGGGAAAGTCTTGATTCAAGGCTGTCACCTTGTTATTGAATCCTCCATTTAGGAAAACTCCTAACAAATCCAAGGGGGGTAGATCCTACGAGTTACTAAGGCAGGTTACTTAGATGATGATGATATTAAATGAGTAAGTTTTTTAGGAGTTTTGAGAAATGAATTCAACACAAGATATTTGCAATATTTTTTATACCACAACAACGTAGAAATCAAAACTTGATAACCAGTAATGTGGAAACATATGATAATATGAAATAGATTAGTGCCAATAATGGAGTCCACAAATGAGATTGTTGTTGAAATATAAGAGGGTGATGCAAGTGCTCTTGGTCAAATTTTAAGTTAATATATGATGAGTTAATTAAATTAGGCGGGGGGACTCCAGATATAACTAGGGGGTACTTGAAGTATGTCCAAAAGTAACACCGCTACAGCTACCCGCAAGGAATGTGCGGGATGAACGGATTCTTTAATATTTTGTTCATAATACACCTGCTAGGATGTAACAGAGATCGACACCTCGAGGTCACTGTCAAGTAGTTCCCACTTCCTTTGGGTATTTTGCCACCGTTTACAATTCAATCAAGGCATTGGATTTTCTCCCGAGGTGGTGAATTGGGAAAGTGAATCCTAATTAGTCTAGTCACTCACATTTCTTTTTATGAATCTTGAGTGATCTGACAAACCGCAATGAGTGCAGAGCATACACAACGGAGCCTTGATAAGTTTTTTAGAGATTTTAAGCTATGTTCTTTGTTAAAAAAGGAGAACCTCCAGGAATTTCTTTCGGTCCAAGTGGACCTCAATTGGGAAACCGAGTAGGGTTTAATTTTATATGATAAAAAACAAAAATAAAAAACAAACATCAAAACACACTTTACAGGTTATCTAATTAGTCTTACCACGCATCTCTTTCCCCTTTCAAGTCAATCGGGAAGTCATGGGGTAAGTAGTATGATTAATTTGAATTTGTAAAAGGTATTGAAATGATTATGAATCAAAGTATATAATGATACTAAAAACAAATAACCTAATAAAAACTGAAAAAATCACAAAATCACAAAAACGTAGAATCCCCGCCGGGGGTATGGGGAGTTGGCTCAAAAGAGACTACTAAAACTTGTTTTTTTTATTACTTGGTTACAAAAGTTAATTTAAAAATTCTTCTTGGTTCTTATATAGAATGAACCCAAGCACTTACAAAGTACAACAATAATGACTACGAAAGATGGGGAGACACCTGGCGGGTTTCGAATGGCCCAAAAATCGCTTTTCAGATAGCACCTCCTCCTCTTTTCGGATGGAAATGCTAAAAGACAACAAGATTTAATTATTGTGAAGTGGCCAAAAACACTTTAAAATTTTCTTTGGACAAACCCCCAAAAAAACTACTGAAAAATACTAAGTTAAAGTACTTTTAAGAAAAGACAAAAATAACTCAAGAGGACAAGTCCTCTTGAGGATCTTGGCTAGCTTTCGGGAAGCCAATCCAATGTGAAATTTAGATGCTATATTTAAATTTTAATAAAGAAACACTATTCACTTTAAATAAGCTTTTGATTTGGCTTAAAACTACTTATAAAAAATGAAAGACTTTCAATGCTAGATCTAGTTTTTAAAGAGCAAGGACTTAAGCTTTTTCTTAAATGAAACTAGGTATATGCATGAAAATCCTATATGTTAATATCTAGAATGATATCAGATTTTAAACAGTAGATATCAAATCTAAAAGCCAAGTAACCAATAATATTATTTTTTTAAAAGGAAATTAAAGGACTTGAATCTTTTTCCTAAATGAAACTATATCTATGCATGCAATTCCTATATTCTCAGATCTATTAATATATTTTCTTTGAAATAGTATATCTAAAATATAAAATACAAGTAACCAAGAAGATTTAATTTTTTAAAAGGAGAGTAAGAGGACAGAAGGTTGGCTCGTTGCTTGAATGAAACAAGTTCAAAGGAGGCCCTTTTGTGGAGCACAGAGGGACAGAGTCTTGATATTATTGGATAAGGAATGGTGTCAATATTGATCCACACTTCATTCAACCTGGAACCTGCAAAAACATCACACAAGCCTGCACAACACCTCATGATATCTGGATATATATGGATTAAATAAAAAAATGAAAGATCATGCAAAAAGAATCTTATTTAAGCATATAACTTAGATTCTTGAGCATACATAATATGAATAAACAAGAGCAAGTAATATTACTTGCCTATTTTACACCCTTACTTAATTCAACCGAATCCTTGAAGCCAGAATACAAAGCAACACAAAAATTGGAAAAAAATTGCAGTTACCACATTAGCAGCATGACACTGGGAATCCACACAAACACATGCACTACACGGTATAGCCTCCAAAGATTATTTATTCAAAATGAAAATATAGCAGTATTAAAATGGCAATAGGTCTTCATCCACCTCTAACTAGCTTGGAAGAGGAAAAAGCTGCTTTATTTATAGCTAGATTGGCCAAGAGGGGCACATTCCTTACTGAAAGAGAGACTGAAGCTGATAGAGAGTCAAGCCAAGCCTGATCTAATGATGAACTTAGTCTTATCTGATGATGAACTAAGTCTAATTAGACTGGAACTATAAATCGGAGTGACACCTCACTCAGTGAACTGAACCACCTAAGTTGTACTTAGTCAGTGTTATCAAGTGAGCTTGGTGAACTAGACAAAGATGATTTGTTTGAACTTCAAAAGACCCCCATACTTGCTTTTGGGAAGTGACACCTCACTCAATGAACTGAACCCCCATATATGCATGATCTTGTTAAGCTCCTCTTCAGCCTTGATCCATGCCTTCAGTCAAGAAATGGGAACTCCTGGTGAATCTAAAGCTGATGAGACTCATTTCAGTCAAATCGGAGAAAAATCCACTGATTTAGGAATTTGGATTTGCTCCATTATTTAATTACTTTTTAATTAAATTAATTAATGTTTGACTTTTTTTGGATATTCTCACCTGAATGATGGAAAAATCACTCAAAACTTGGGAAAAATAGGTTTATGGGTTTACTGGGTGCTCTGAGTTAGAACATGAGCACCCCCATGACTGAAACTCACTTTTAACCCTAATTTTATTACAAGACCAATTTTTCCAGTTAGACTATTAAAAAATAGCCTAAGTTTTGTGGAAAAATTAAAAATAAAAATTGAAGAAAACAAAACCTAGGGGGACATAGAACATGTTCATATGACTGGAACATAATGCCTACCATGTTTATACATTGACACAAAGACTACAATAACCTCAATAGTCTTAAATGCGAAGCCGACCACCCCAACTTCGGAGGTATTGAGCAAAAAACTCATAAATTATCAGTCGTTTATTCAACAACCAATAATAAACAAGGGAAAAAACACTCTGGGCTAATGAGATTGACAAATACAGTCTAAGATACCGAGTCTTTTATAGACACTACCATTCTAGAACATTTTATTACAACTCCCCCAAGGGGGTATGAACATGTGGTAGATAAAAAAAACTTTCCAGAAGCAAGTCTGAAGGTCTTTTGAACTCTGAAAAAATCATCTTTGTCCAGTTCACCAGGCTCACTTGACAACATCGACTAAGTACAACTTAGGTTGTAACAAAACCTATGCTTGACTCACCTTTTAAAATTCATATTTAAATGAAATTAAGGCATTGCAACAATATCTTATAATTCATACTTAAACTTAACCTTAATGATGCAGGATATAGCACATTACAAGGTTTTCTTTTAAAAGCGAGAGGTTGTATAACCTTAACCTTTGCAACAAGGTAAAAGTAATTCAATTTGAGTTTGGTTTGAACCACCAGTAAGGTATTAAAGTTTTGAAAGGATAATATACGTGGAATCATTCATACAAATATAATGGACATAGTACTAGTTGTTAAGGTGTTCACCCTTGGATATCGTGAATACTATGTGGATAACAGCTGGTTAACACATGAAATTAAGAAAAACCCTAAAAGCTTGGCATGATCTGATAAAAAAATATATTGTTTCGATGGGAGGAAGTATGGAGGCAGAAGTTTCTCTGCAAATGTGTTTATATTTTGGTTACATGGACTTAACCTTTCCCCAGTTACGAGACTAACAGAAGTAGTTACTTCCGAGAACCTTGAAAAGCTTTAAACCTTGTTGATCCTGAAATCATTTTCTGGAGGAAACTGGAAAAATTAGTTAGGTAATGCGTGGATGTTTAGAAGGCCAAACAGGTATACAAAGAAATTCATCTTTTGAAATTCCCAATCTATATATAGCTTTAATTTATTCAAGTTTTAATTGTTGTTTCCTTTGTATGCAGGACAATAGTCAATACAGGTGTGCATGGAAATAATGTCTACAAACCCCCTTTCTTATATTTAGATGTTCTTCATGTTCTTGTACATTCTTTGAGTAAATCATTATGTCGTTAATGAAGACAACTACAAATTTATCCAGATCGTTACTTAGAATACTATTGATTAATCACATGAATGTTGCAGGTGCGTTTTTCAACCCAAAAGGAATTACGACAAATTTGTAGTGACCATAATGGGTCTTAAAATCAGTTTTAAATATGTCTTCATCTTTGATTTGCACCTGATGGTATTCATACCTTAATTTTATTTAGTTGTCGATAGTCTATGCATAATCTTAAGGTTCAATCTTTCTTCTTTACAAATAAGGCTAGTGCTCCCCAAGGTGAAACACTAGGTTGAATATACTTTTTGTCGATTAATTCTTGTAATTGTGATTTGAGTTATGTAATCTCTATTACGTTCATTCAGTAAGGATATTTTGATGCTAGTATCGCTTCAAGTATCAGATCGATTGTAAAGTATAAGTATTTTTTCGAAGGTAGTATATGTACTTCATCTGGAAAGATGTATTTAAACTCCTTTAAGATATGTATATCTTCTATTTTAAGTTTATTTTCATTATCTTTATCATCCATTACATAAACAACAAATAATTTACATCCTTTATGTACTGATATTTTCATTTGTAGAGAAAAGATCTCTCTTATCATAACTTTTCTTGGGATTCCTTTTACTTTAATTGTGTTTCCAGTATCATCTATGGATGTAAAGGTTTTTTCAAAACAATTCAGCATTACTCTACGTTTTTCTAGCCAATCCATTCCTATTAACATATCAAAGGAACCTAAAGGTAAAATATTCATCACGCATAATGAAATCATTCATTAATAATTTGTAGTATTTAATATAACTAGTGACCACTAGTGGAAAATGAGAGATTAGTGACCAAAAAAATGACCAAAATCCGCATATCAATGACCACTTTTGGTTTGGCGATCATTGGTGGCTAATTTACGGTCTTTTATTACGCGAACAAAATTGGTCATTTTTATTTGGTCATTTATAGCTTGTCAGTTGGTCATTAATTTGGTCATATATTTGGTCATTAATTTGGTCATATTTGAATCGATGACCAAATATATGACCACATTT
>LPNX010666053.1:0-53944 GCA_001517045.1 Pseudotsuga menziesii
TTATTAAACAATTAAAAGACAACTCTCCGATAGAGAGCACTCTTGATCTACCTTATGGTATGATTCAAGAGATTTGCACAGTTGATTTACTTATAATGATATACAATTTAAAACAGAGTAATCAACTTAATTAATGATCTAGAAGTGATGAATCAACAATTAGTGATCTAAGCATGAGATATAATCAATGATGAAAACAAGCACTAATCTAAGCATACACACGACACAAGCCTCCCCAAATGGGGGAGGATGAGAGTGGGGACTTAAAAACCCCACTCAAACACAATATTTTTTATTAAACTTTATACAAAGTGCCTTAAGGATTTTAATCCTTGAAAGGACTTTTCAAATGAAAGCAAAATCACTCTACTTAATATCAGGACTTGTGTAAAAAAAGGAGAGTACTTTTACTTTTACTTTTAACTTTTCTCAAAACTTTTCAAAAAAAAAGGGGAAGAGGAAGTTTGAAAGAGAGAGAAAGAGCAAAGTGAAAAGAGGGCTGAAACAAAGGAAGATGAGGGAAAGAAGGCAAGAAAACGAAAGGAGGATCAAAACCAAAGAAGGGGGAAAAGGGGGCAGCCAACTATGAAGCTAAAGGAAGACAAAAATTTAAGAAAACGGGACAGCGAAAGAGAAAACAAATGGCTTTCAATAAAAATGGAAAACAGCACAGCGAACAAAAATTGGACAAAAAAGCCACAAACAAGGTTGAAGAGGGCCCAAAAACTATGGCAAAAAGGGGGCAAAAAGGAAGGAAAACTAGGGCATGCTAGGGCTGTCCAAAATGGAGAAAAGGGGGCTGTAAAACAGTAAAAAAAAGGGCAGCGAACAGTCAAAAGAGGGCTGTCCACAAGGAGGAAAAAGAGGGCTGTCCAAAGTGAAGAAAAGGGCCAAAGAAAAGGGCAAAAGAGGGCAGCGAAGAAGAAGAAGGAAAGGCAAGCCAAACAAGGCAATGGGGAGGAAGCCTAAAGGTTGAAAAAAGTGAACTAGGGCTTCCTAAGTGACCGGTAACCAAAAACATTAACTTATGAAGATGGAACCAAAGAGAGAGAGTTATTCCAAGCTTCATTTTCGAAGCAAAAGATGACGAACACTGTAGGTCCTGCAATTAAAAATGTTGGATTCAAGTGGTTGTTTTGAAGCATGGGATAGAAGCAGCTGAGCTCACACCCTTCTACAACCTGTGAAGCCTAAATCACATCAAAACTTAAAACAAGCAGTGAGATAAAATGTATGCTAGTATGTTAGGCAAATCAATTCAAGATCATCATTTTGTATAACTTACTACTTATGTCCATCAAAATATCGATTTACTTTGCATAAATAACCAAATTGAAGCTACAAATGGCTATTCTACCGTGCCAACAATGGCCTTCTTGAGCTAGAAAAAGATTAAACCACATACAAGTATTTAAATGAGATGAGTTAGAGACAATATCACCTCAACCATGAGGAATCCAGCATAATCAAAAGCCCATAGACCTCCAAAGTCGAATATCTTTATTAACAAAGCTAAAGCAAAATGCTTGATACAATTTTCTCAGAGTAACTTTTTCCCAAAAGTTCCATCCAAATAGAGCTAAAAGAGCCTCTTTTAAACAAATGAGAGAGTGCCAAAACCCTAAAACCAAAAAACCAACCCTAACCAGCTTAACCACCTAACAAAGAGCCCAGACCTAAACTGGAGAACTGGGAGTGAGGGGAGGCCTCCACCCAGGCAAGGCGCCCCCACTCCAAACCTGTGCACTGAAAACAAGCCAAGGATGAGGCCACATGTGTGATGTAGGTAAGCTCATCCTTAGGTCTGGCTGGAGCCTCCGTTAGGTTTGGGAAGCCCACTAATGGTGCAAGCTTTAGTCTTCACCTCGATCAAATCACCGGACCAATGAGAGCTCTCTATCTCATCTTCAGCTGGAGATGACATGTCTGATAACTGATAATAAATTAATTGCTCTCTTAATGATGATTGAAGCTGAGTTATGATAACTCCAATCATCATAAGTGTTCCATGAGATGTCATTTAGCCTTTTATTTTATTAAAATTGGATTAATTTGGAGAGTTTTAGTTTTCTCCAAAATAATCATTTTTTTTTAATAAAAATAATTTTTTTTTAATAAAAATCATTTTTTTACTAAAAATCATTTTTTTACTAAAAATCATTTTTTACTCAAAACTGATGTTTTTGAGTAAAAAGGCATTATGTGTCCGATTGCTAATCTAAAAGTTGGTTCTGACTGGTTGGCTGATCAAGAATGATTTTTGGCTTAAGGTTAGAGCCTTCAATCACTGAATTCTGAGTCCGGATCACGAACGGGTTTTTTCCATTTAATTTATGGAAAAATTAACCCAAAAAACTTAGGAAAAGTAATTAAAAATTAAAAAATATTTTTTCACTATTCGAAAAAGATTCTTTCGAATTTTTTTTATGTGTCCATATGACTTAGGACATGACCATGATCTATCTAAATAATGTCTAGTAGGCTTATAACACTCAGTTGGGCTCTAATAACCCCCCAAGGCCTAGAATTCAACATCGGGCATTCCAGCTTTGGAGGAAGCGGGAGAAAACCTCGTCAATTATACTCGGCTGAAGGCAAAGCATAATTGTCAGGGGCAAAAAACTCCCTGGAATACCCTATTTGAGATTCTACGTCTCAGGAGACCGAACCACTCAAAAATATCCTACTAGCACATTTTATTACAAACCCCGCGGGGCCATGGTCAAAATTATTCAAATAAAAAAGTGACTAGCCAATATTGGCTAGACAAGCAGACGGATCAACTGATACACTGGAATCAGACTTTGAACAAGTCTGTCAACTGGCGGTTCCTCAGGTAACCCAACTTATGGTACAAAAAGTTGGATAACAATCATAAATGTGCATTTCATGGTCAAGTAAATTCCTTCATTTTGAAAGTCACAAATCTTGATAAGAATATGCCTTTATGCAACTGTGCATTATAAGAACACTGTAGAATACCGGTCTCTCCAACCTTTTCGATAGGTTTAGTCAATCTCAAAAGCTTACTAGAATCTAAATTTTAGTGGAGTCTTGTTTTAGGTGACCAAACATTCTAAGGAAAGTTCAATTCTTATCAATGGTTATTTCTCTCTGTGAATTGTTGTCCAATCATCATGGAATCTGTTTCAGATCCTATACATCTCAACACAGAGCTGATATATATATTTTTTATACCTAATAGTTTGCAAGTTTTTCAAGTTTAATTCATGCTTAACTAGTTGTCCCACCTTTCAAATAATTGGTATCATCACCTAGAAGCCAAATATACAACCCTTTAAAGCTTTCTCTAAAGACGCAATGTTGTAGGAGCGGGGTATTTCTCTTTATATTTGCAACATAACTCTTTAATTATTGAATCCACTATTAGGTGCCCTTATAGCCAAGGAATAATGATTCACAAAGCATAACTCCTCCATACAAAATGGTACCTTTGAAACAGTAAATGATTCAATGCTAAATACTTGCAATACTTGCAATTCCCCAAGTCAAAAAACTTGCAATTCTTTGAATTCTAGGTCTAGAGATCATTTTTGCAAGACATTACGGTGCATAGGGAGTCAAGTCTCTAATTTTGCAAATGATAATCGTCAAGTCTCCATTAGCAATAAGTTTCTGAATCTGCCTGGCTCTTAGAATGTTTATCACTTGATTTAAAGCTAAAATAGGCTTGACAATAAAAAAGGCTTCATAATAAGAGAAGAAACCTTTTGCAGTTTGACCACAACCATAGACCTACTTATTATGGAACCTTCTCAAAGAAAATGTGAATATACTTTGCATAATTTTAAGTTTATTAATTATCAAAGCAACAAGTTGTGTTTTAATTTTGATAGCCCGTGATGAGGAACATTTAAACACCTTGAAGCTCATGGATTCTTAATATTGCAGTAGACAAGAGGGAAAGTTTTGTTTCTAACTCTTTGTTTTTTATGCAGTGATGGCATTGGGCTTCAAAATCCTTTCAGGAAGGACTCTTCTTTAAACTATGAGAATGATAGAGATGAAGAATGGGAAGAGGTACTCATCACTAAATCTCTTTGGTAAGAGTATTTGTAGTATTTTTATTATCTTTAGTTACAGGGAAAATTGTACATAGCTCTCAGGAATTAGTTTATCATAAATACTAGTTACTAGTAAGTTGTAATAGTAATAATTATGTAGTTTGTAGATTGATATCTATCATAGATTTGTTTGCATATCATCATTTTCAAGTAATAACAACTTCTTAAAGGGTGCTAGCTCAATGGTAGAGTGCCTGCCTAATTATAGGCAGGAAGTTGGTGGTTCGATTCCTCTATGCCCTATCATAAATTTGTGACTACAAAAATGACTAAAATCACATATATACGAATATTAGTAGCTAATTTCTCATATCTTAGTCGTATTTATCTTAGTCATTAATATGTTAACATCTAGTATTTTTTTTAGTCGTATATTTGGTCATTAATGGTTGCAATCAGTGACTAAATCAATGACTAACTCAGTGACTAAATCAATGACTAAATCCATGACTAAATCAATGACTAAAACAATGACTAAAACAATGACTAAATCAATGACTACTAAGTCAAGCTATTAATGACTAGTAAAATACTACTAGCTATAAGATAGTGGAAATTTGCTACTATTATTCACCGACTCAAAAATAGTCATTTATAGCCTGATTTTAGTCATTTTTTTAGTCATTAATTTCTTATTTTCTACTAGTGGTTGGGATCACTCAAAAATTAAACTTCTGTGGAAAGCCCTAATTTCTCGTAACACTGAGAGGCCAAAAACTGAAAATGTTCAGAATCCATTTTTGTTTTTACAGAAAGATGCACCTTCCTTAGAGTGAAATTCCCAAGGCTCTTTTTTGCCAAAATGTTGAGTGAAGACCTTGAAAGATGAAATCCTAGTTTGACAAGTTGCAGAAAAAGTTTTGACAATGGCTTCTTCTAGTACTGCTCTGATACCATGCTAGATTTTCTTATAAATTACAGCAGTATGTCTTAATTTCATTTATCAATAGGATCACTAGAAGATAGACAAAGCACAGAACAATAACACAATTATTTTTCACCTCGAAAACCCATTTGGGAAAAACCCAACAACCTTCATCTAGAGATGATAATTATGAGATCAGAGTACAATGAAGAAAGAAAAAGAAAAATATGGAAATTCCTTCTAAATATGAAACCCTAAAAATCAGTCTACTTTTGAGTTGTTGTGTAGCTGCAATCTTTCCCCAAAAACCACGAACTGATGTGTAGCTGTTGTGCTATTGTTGTGTGTTGAAATTATTAGGGGAACCTTCTATTTATATTGTTTTTCCACCGAGAAAATAACTGGGGCTGACTTCACTTGGGGGTGCAATAAATAATTTTATATTTTATTCTTTTATTGTTGGATTTTCTCCCCAAGGATTAAATTGTTCTTTCTAGGGTTTAGATGAATAATTACAACAAGTTCAACTCACGAAGGAGGACAATAATATTATCTTTTGAAGTTGCACAAACTCCAACATAATATTTTAAAGTAATAAAGAATGCCACCCTTCATAACATGAACGTATGAAGTAAATAAAACATATATAACCAATAATCTAATCCATATCCCTTTTAAATAGGGATGCATAAGTGTAATCAAAGACACACAAGAAAACTATTGGGATTTCAGTTTTACACAGTAAGAAAATGTATAAACAAAAAAATATAATCAAAGGGTTCTTACTATTGAAAATTTTCTACTCGACCAAAGAATGCTTCATCCTTTGTACAACACTCTCTTCTTGTTGTCACCCTCTTGAGTTCGTCTTAAAGTCTCTTAGAACTGAGAGTTTATGAGCACTTCAAGTGTCAAGGAGAACCAAAAACAATGACTACTGCCTTGATTCATTCCCCGTTTAGGTTCCTTCACCGTGATATTATTCGAGAGAACTCTCTAAAAACTGGAAGTCACGCCCCAAAACAAATTAATCAAAATCTCTATGAGTTTGTATATGTTATTATCTGTATTTTTTTCACTTCCCTTTGTATTTGATCACAACCATTGCAAGATAATGGAGATGGTTATTCTTTTGAGTAAACCCTGACCATTCTCCTCATTTCTTTTCTAATATATGATATAGATTTGAAGATATCATTTTACATTATTTAATTTTCTCATATTGATGACTATATTAACTACTTATAATTACATCAATTACCCATCTAATGAGAATTGCACTTTTGACATAGCCATCGCCAACATATAAGTAAATCTATAAGTTATGTAACTTAACCATTTCTACTTTATTTTACCTAGTAGAGGGGATGTTACATCCTCCCCCCCTTGAAAGTACACCTCCCTCGGTGTTGGTATCTTCATTCCTTTATCTTCATCATACTTTTTCCTTGCAAACATCAAGTTTCATCTTTCCTTGCTTGCTTTGGTTCTCTTTGCCTTTCATAACCTATGGTTTACACACATACTACAAGATTTTCCCCCTATTAACACACACACACACACACACACACATAATCTAAAATAAAACTTTTTTGCATTTTTATGCCCTGATACCTAGATTTTCTATTGACATCCTCTTTGTTTTCCCAATATAATTAATTATTTCAAACTAGCAAAATGAATGCATAACCATAATTTTCTCACATCTTTTTAATCACATACTAATTCAATAACATTATAAATGCACATAGGAACACATTCACCTCGTATATAAATTTGCAACCAATGTTTTATCCTTCAACATATTATGATGCATAAAATACCAAACATAAAATTCATATGCATACCTCTTGTATCGCATTGATATTCCAAACATTTCTTGGCTGAAATTTCATTTTAAAAATACTGGTATATATATATACATGAGGGTCATCTCCTCACGGAACCAAAATTTCATGTGCATGCCTCCTCAACCTGTATATATATATATATAATATTCATCTAATATTAGGACAATACCCTTCATCAAATTTTTACAATGTTGAGGTGTATCTCTGACATAGAGCCTAGAAACTCTCAAGATTTCAAAATCCACATATCTCAAAGCCTAAAATCCTAACATCACAAAATATATCACTACAGAACATAACACCTCCTTTGGGTGCTCACTGGTAGGTCTCTACCTAGGACTTAGTATCATAGAGCACTCAACAAAGCCTAACACTTCAGAAGGGTTCTCACTAGAAACTCTGTACCAACTTATCAAAAATTACAAACCCTAAACATCTTATGGGTTTCAGAGAAAACACACTCAACACCAAACTTAGTTTCTCTTGCCTAATCACATAGTTTAACTATCCAATCTTCATAAATTGGTTAATCATGTATACTTGTCTCAAAAATATTTGTTTAGTGTAGAAAAGTTTTTTGGAACAAGTGAATTAATTTATATATAAATATATTTCTGAAATTGAGAGTTTAAACAACTATACAGTTAATTTCCCAAAATATTAGGTTTAAAACGTGTTGCCTACAACTTCAATTTTCCACCAGTAATTGAAAGAGTAAATTATTCTAGAACTTATCATTTTCTTATGCTCACTAATGGTTCCAGTATATAGCCTAACATCTCCAAAATGTTCTCTGGAAGATCTGTGTTATTTCATGGATACATTCCATAGAGCCTTCATCTCTTGTGATCTCTGGCATCTCTCTCTCTTATTTATTTCTTTCTCTATAAAACGTTCGACATGCCTCTTCTCTTTGCCTAGGAATTTTATAGAAAATAACTAACTCCCCTTAGTATTGGACACTTGTCTTCGTAAAGAATGTTAAATATTTAGTTACTGCTTTAAACCTAAGTTTCTTTCAATTACAACAACCTATGTTTGATATCATTTCAAAAGAAACATTGATTGCACAAAATATCATAATCATCACGGAGCATATTCAATGTTCTAGACTGCACAACAAACCAAAATTTTTATCATTCAGATCATTTTTGGATGTTCCTGAGCCCACCGACTCAACACTATATCAATATGGTAACTCAAAAGAACATAATGCTACAGATATTACCTTCTCAATATCAAGGCATATTTATCTAATTCTTCTAGAAATCAAATAACAATATTACACATCCAACCTATTTAACGACACTTTATCACTATGCAATAATTTGATACTTCTAGTATGTACGCATGTAAAAACCATTTCAAAAGATTTTATGAAACAATAGAATTATGAAAGATATGCCATATACTTAAGTGATCATGCCACAGTCACCATACTCAAGTATTTCAATTGAAATTTTCAAACTTTTTAACAAAGTATATTCTCAAGATATCAAGTTATATAAGCTATATTTTGCTATAAATGTGTTTGTTTTAATCAAACAAAAACATCTTGCTAGCCTTTCGTAATAATCAAGGAATAATATTGATTCTAGATGTTACATTTTTCCATCGACAAATTTATCTCCATCTTTTGACCACCTTATGGATTCCCATTCAATGGTGTTTCTTATAGCTGCATTCCTTACTCACAATTTCTTGCCAAAAATGATTTGCATCATAATCCCATAAGGAAACTATAAAACATAATAGAAAATTTCTCTTTTGAATGCTTATAAACTTTAAATATAATAAAACATTCTTTTACTTAATTTCAATGCATTACTTTCTCGACAACTTAGTTGTAAATTATTTTCACAAACTTCGCACCTTAAGCAAAATTCATACCTTACTTATCAAATCTTGAATTGACATTGCCAAATGTCATTATTTTTGCTTCAGTTTGGCGAAGTTTCTTGTTAACAAGTGTACCTATACATTACACTGACAACTTTGGCAAGGTTTATTTACATCATATTCTCTTTGTCAATGTGATTTTAAGAAAGACATAAAACTATACATATACATACATATATATATATATATATATCAATAAGTTTATTCTCTGATGCATTTAAACACCAAAGTTATACATAATGCACAAATGTATAACTTTATTCTTTGGCTATATTTTGCTATAAATGTGTTTGTTTCAATCAAACAAAAACATCTTGCTAGCCTTTCGTAATAATCAAGGAATAATATTGATTCTAGATGTTACATTTTTCCATCGACAAAATTATCTTCATCTTTTGACCACCTTATGGATTCCCATTCAATGGTGTTTCTTGCAGCTGCATTCCTTACTCACAATTTCTTGCCAAAAATGATTTGCATCATAATCCCATAAGGAAACTATAAGACATAATAGAAAATTTCTCTTTTGAATGCTTATAAACTTTAAATATAATAAAACATTCTTTTACTTAATTTCAATGCATTACTTTCTCGACAACTTAGTTGTAAATTATTTTCACAAACTTCGCACCTTAAGCAAAATCCATACCTTACTTATCAAATCTTGAATTGACATTGCCAAATGTCATTATCTTTGCTTCAGTTTGGTGAAGTTTCTTGTTAACAAGTGTACCTATACATTACACTGACAACTTTGGCAAGGTTTATTTACATCATATTCTCTTTGTCAATGTGATTTTACGAGTCATATGCATAGGTTTTCCATAGGTTTTCACAGAGGGAGCAGTGGAAGTATTGGAGGACACATGCATAGGTGTTTTCATGGGTTTTCGTGAAGGGACCAGTGGTAGTGTTGGAGGAGATTTATGCAATGGGAGTTTTGGAGTATATTTCCGCACTGTTGGTGGTTTTCGTGGGTTTTTTCGATTCTGCATTGATCAAGTATCAAGATATCATCTCTCAGGTAGCAGTTTTTATTTAAAGTGAAACATTTTTTTACATCATTTCCATGGTCATAACAGGAACCATTTATTACCAATTTAGGTTCAAAACATTAGAAGGAGCTACAGGGTATATACAAATCCGGTTGCCTATGGTTTGTATCGATCCTGCTTCCTATGGGTGGTATGGTGTATCCCTTAGCCTATGGGTGGTATCGTCCTGGGTGGTATCGTCGTTCGAGACCGAACCTGTATGCGGATAGAGGGATTTGAACCCTCATGGTCTATAAAGCCAAAGGATTTTCCTCCTACTGCAATTTGCATTGTTGTTGACAAGTGGCAGTGTTGGGATTTTTTATTGTAAATATTTGTGATATGCAAATGGTTTTTGCAACTTGGATTTCTAGAGTGGGAACTAGAGTTTGAGTTCAGAGTATATGGTGTTTAGCGTAGGTGAGTTTATCATACCAATTTATTAATGCAAGTTTTAAGAAAGTAAACTTAAATGTAGATCATGTTAATTTGCAGAAAATGTCAGCAAATGCCCCAGAAACTGTTTGCTTAAATGAAAAAGAATGCATGATCTCTTAATTGGGAAATGTTCACAATGAGAATGTCTATAGAAACTGAATAATTTTAAAATATTCCATTGTGTGAGGAAATGTCTAGAATTTTATAATTTATTTTTTGTAAAAAATACAAGTATTGGTATCAAGTGCTCTGGGTTTTACATGGCAAGGATATGGAGCTTCATTTGAAAACATTTTGTCACAGAGATAAGAAGAAGGTGACTAAGTAGAATCAATCATTTGTATCTATATAAGCATCTATTCATTCTTTATGGAATGTCATCCATGTGATATGTTGATTGGACAAATGCCAGGAATCCTTTATTGGTTTGGATGGTGTACATGGGATGCCTTCTACCAAGATGTTTCTGTAGAGGGAGTAGAAAAAGGCTGGAAGAGGTAAAAGTCCTTGAACTTTTTTATTGAAGCAATGATGATCTCCAAAATCCTTATGATATTGCAACTTTTTTTAAACCCTCCATTATCAGCCTCTTCTTGCTGGTATGGAACCATTGTGGCAACTTACGGGGACTTGATAAACAACAATATGGTGTTTGTACAATGTATATAAGTTCGTATTCAGATTCCAAACTATCATATGTCCATATTTTTCAATTTATAGTTGATCTTTCCTCTTCCTTTTTTAATGTTAACTTCCCTGTCTCTAAAAAATCTAGTAAGCAAATTTCTATCCTAGTATTCAATTATTCATGTTGTCTGCAATTCAACATGCATATGAATTTGTCCTATTATCTGTCATTTAGATATTGCAATTTTTCTTTTGTGAGATTAGAGGCCCTCCATTGCCATATATGAAAACATTTCAAATGTGTTTATAAGAGCATTTTGAAATTACACAAAATGAAATTTACATTTATTTTAGTGGTCCAGAGAGGCTGGCGTTGACGAAGAAATTTTGCATATGATGCATATTTTGTGACAATACATATATGTTATAGGTTTGAGCATTTACTTAAATCCTAGATAAATAGTGCCTAATGGAATGATAAATCATAAATGATTCATTCAGTATACTGATTCTATGTATGAGGAAAGGGTATTTTCTGTGATGCTTCCTATGAGGTAATCCTAGCCTATGCAGTATATGTAATGCTTAAATTCCCATTAGGTACCATAAGGAGATCTTAGGGAGGGTTATATCTTTAATCATGTGGACACTATCAGTAGTTTCTTAGAATTCTGACATTGTTTTGTTCTAAATAGAATTGTAGTAGGAAGACTTGGAAATAATATCATTTGGGTATTTTTTAGCTCGATTCTTATGGATATGGTGTTGGAATCTCCCTCATGAAAAATGGGAATCTATAGTGTTTTAAAGGCAGTTGAAAGAATACCATTCTATCGTTGTGATTCACTCATTCTTGTACAGGGAAGGGATTTTCTGTCAGTTTTGTGTTTGGACATGGGATATTGATAATCAAATCATTGCAAGGAGATTTATATTTTATACTTTACACAGCATCAGTGGCTTATTGATCACCAAAATGGTATAGGAATAAAATGGTAAAATCGTATAAGATGAACCACTAGACAGTTATCGATGTTTCAGTGTTTTACTGTTTAGCAGACACAAATCCATAATCAATATGGTGCTCTATTGAGTTTCACATGGACAAGTAACAATTGAATAATGTTGATGCCTTTTTAATATTTTTTTATGACCTTGAAATGGTTGGTTACTTATGTTTGAATTATTCATTATTAATAATATTTTTTTTATATGAATAAAATTGTTTATTTGAAAGTATACGGATTAAGTGTTTTATATATTTGGTGCTTATTTCACATTTATAATGTTCATAAATGTGCATATAAAAAAATGAAATTGTATATAGGGATTAGTGCATGTCTGGTCTAACCCTGGAATTTATTCCTGTTTTCCCATAGGGGGAGTGATTTGAATGGATATGTGAAGATTTCAAATGGCTAAGTGGATATTTCTTTGATTTATTTTGTGTTTAAGAACCTTTGGAATTTATGTTCTTGAAGATCGTTTTTAGAAGACTTCCTTGTAGGACTATCAATTGTTCCAACTATTGTAGAAAAACCAACTCTTTGAGTTTAGCAATCAACTACTCCTTAAAAATTGGTGATACCGGTATCACTACTTTTTCATTTTGGGATTGATTTCTGGTGTTTTGATGACAAAATATGATTTTTTATAGCTAGAGTTCTCATTTTATAGTATACTGCATTAGAAGGAGTAGTTGATTGCTAAGCTCAAGAAGTTTGAGTTTGAAAAAGAGTCCTTGGTGTACCTTGGACATATGATTGGTGGAGGAGAGCAATGGCCAACCGCTACTAATGTGACATGGGCTGGCCTACGCCTACTAATGTGACATGGGAAATAAGTTTCATGGGAGAAACTCAATATTTGAGGACATTCTCTTAGGGTTTTCCTCAATTTTTTCATTGTTACATGTTATAATACCTAAAGGGAATAATTTTCATTGGGAAATATAGCATGAGAGGTAGTTTGAAGATATGTAGAAAAAAATAAGTCAAGCATTAGTATTAGACATGCCTAATTTGTAACAACTTTTTGAGATTGAAATTGATGCAAGTGGGTATTCCATGGCTTCAATCCTTATGCAAAGAGGAAGATCAATTTGTTACCATTTAGAGTTTCTCCTTGTAGCAGTGCTAAGATAGCCTACTTATGATAAGTATCTCTTTGTTGTAGTTCAAGTGGTCAATAAATGGAAGCACTATCTCATGGGAAAGGAGACCATAACCCACATTGATTGATAACCATTGTAGTAGTTGTAGAGCCAGAGTAAAATGCAACAAAGAATGCATTACAAGTGGATGGAGTTTTTGTGACAATTCCACCCTTTTATCATATATAAGATATGATAAACAAATTATCCAATATGTTCTTTTAGGATTCCATAGTGTGTTGGTTTGCTAAACATTTTTGGATTCAATGTGTTCCACATTAAATCTGGCATTTTGGACCCGCAATATGCAGTTCATTATCAGAATCAAAGATAATACAAAGATATGCTGAAATGTTTACCAAAATGGCCAATATGTTGTCAAGACCATGTGCAAAATATTGCAATTGTGGAAGTGATTATGTAGCTTGAGCCCTTCATATATGAATTGTTGAGTGATGATCACAAGGAGGATGTTGATTTTTGGGATACATTGCAACAACTAAAGGATAAAACAACTATTGATATGGAGGGAAATGAATACCATTTTCAAGATGGGATACTTTAGAAATTGGGCAAGTTGTGCATTACCCTAGGAAAGGAGAATTCACTTAATAAGGAAGTCTCATACTTTTTGAATTGCTTAACAATTTAGTGTTGGGAATACCACTGCAAATCTATAAAGGTATGTTTATTAGTCGAAGACGTAAGAACAAATTTTCAAGTTTGTTAAAGGTTGTGTTCTTTGTAGCACTAGCAAGCCAAATATATGAAATTTGGGATGTACTTAACATTAGCAATACCAAATAGAACTTGGGAAAGTATATCTGTGGATTTTGTTGAAGATTTGCCAACGTCTAGGATAGGCCACAACTACTTATTTATGGTTGTGAATTGGTTCAACAAGATGTGCTTATTCCTTGTAAAAAGACCATTACAAGGCATGAAACCTTTGACTTGTTCTTCACAATTGTATGGATACATTTTGGTTTGCAAAGTATAATAGTGTTTGATTGGGACTCTAGTGTTTTGGCATGTTTGGGAAACATTCTAGGAAAGGATGGATACAAAGCTTAAGCTTTCTATTGTTTTTCATCCTTAGATTGATGGGTAGAGTCAATTTGTGAACATTACTTTGATCCAATTGTTGAGAGGATATAATATCAAGCACCCAAAGACATGGGGTGAACAAATAGTTTAGATTGGTCATTCTTACAACATAGAAATTCATTCCTTCACCCAAAGCATGAAACCTTAGTCCTTTTAACAAGACCATTCGAAGCATGAAACCTTTGTCTTGTTCTTTGTAATTGAATGGATACGTTTTGGTTTCAAAGTTTAATAGTGTCTGATTGGGACTCTAGATTTATAGAAAAGGATGGATATAATGTTGGAGATTTCTACTGTTTATAATCCTTAGATTGATGGGAATAGTGATTTTGTGATCATAAATTTGATCCAATTGTTGAGAGGATATACTAGAAAGCATCCAAAACATGTGAGAGGGATCCTCTGAACCACCACAAGCATAAAGGATGGGAAGAAGAATGATCAAAATGTGATAGGGATGCTCTGAACCACCACAAGATGCACTGTTTAATCCCCAAATAAAAAATAGGACCTAAACCAACAAGTGAAGGCTGTGAACAACAACTATAAGACATCCTTAAATAAGAGAAATAACAGAGATATGAAATCAATGGATATCTATCATGTGAGAGCTATGGCACAAAACTAATCTACAGGACCATATAGTGTAATACCAATTGAGTTCCAATATAGAGAAGAGAGGAAAAGGAAACCTAGATACACATATAGCTATTATATAATGATGCCAACGTGATTCATAAATATAGGGAATAGAATATTCTGTCCAATGGCCTAACTATGATTGTTGACGTCCTAGCCATAGGAAAAAGGAATCAAAATGCATGTATTATGCAGAAAACAAGTTCTCTATACTACAGGAAAAATGAGCAGCAACCATAAAAAATTCACACAACTGTGATATACACCCAACCACCTCTGGTACGTAGAGCATATAAAGAGCAGTTAAAAAAGATCAAAGTTGGAAAAACCTGACCAATATCTAAGAGTGTTCCCACCAAAGATTGGGGGTGCTCATGGTTCCAAAGTGGGTTCCCAACTGTTTTGAGCATTATTGAAGTTCGTGATGTTGTTTTGGGTACTATTCTTCCACCTAGATTTCAACATGCTGGTGAGTGCATGATGGCTTCTTTTTTGATGGATTCACAGGTGTGTATGCTACAACTCTATGTGTCAAATGACTTTTTTCATTGAAGGCAAGTTTCCTGACAACCGCAAGCTTCTTACCATGTCTTCTCTCTAGAGATTGTATCTGTCAGGACTGTCAATAGACAATGCTCTTCGGGTCTCCAAGCAGTTGCAGATGTTGCAGCTGCAATTAAAGCTGGTTGTTATGACATTGATATGTAACTATGTGATTGCTACCACTGGAATAACATAGTAAGTTTTCGATTTAGATATGTTTTTTATTTTAGTATGTCTGCTTTAGGAATTAGTGCAGGATTGGATTATGTTTTAGTCTGAATCTTTTAGTGAGAGATGACATGATTACAGAAGGAGGGTATTCTTTATTGATCTTATTGTAAAAACTTAAAAGTTGCAATTTTATTATTTGGTGAGTTCCAAGACATCAGATTGCAAATGTTTTTTTACTATTATAAGTGTGTTCAAAAGACTGCAAAAATTTAAGATGATTTATCAATTATTGCACTTTTGAATTTTTGTAGAATCTAGAGATGCTTGAGAAGAAAGAGAAAGTTTTGCAAAAGAAGATTTAATCAGAGGTTGAGAAGGAAAAGGAATTCACTCGAGCAAAGAACAAAAAAGGTATTTTGAGCACTCTCCTTGAACACTTTATGATTTAATAAACCAGAATATGTAATTTTATCTATTTGTGCGTGCATGAATATATTTACATTGATGTGAATGAATATATAATATTTTATCAGAATTTCAATATTTTTTGCATTTTTTAATACAATCAGTGCTTTCATTGTATGTTTTGAGATTTTTAGCTAATATGGTTTTGGTCTGGTTTTTGTTTTGATAACATTGGTCTATAGATACTGTCTACAAGATACAATGAAATTACTATTAATTCATAAAAAGTTCATAGGATAAGGTTTGATAAAGGGTGGTGCCTAAGGAGCATGTGTCAAAATAAACAACTCTGCACCACTGCACTATTGCTATAAGTATCAATTATTTCCACTAACTAGTTATTTAGTCCTCAGGTTTCTCATAACTTTACTGTTTCTTTTTGGTAAGGTTATTTTTTCATGTTGTCCTTGGACAACCCCAACTTTTGGATGTGGCATGTTTCTCTGTGGGCTTATGTAGACATGTGATGCATGTTTATCCCATAGTATATGAATTCAAAATATGTCTTAGGTATCATTTTGGAATCTATTTCCCCAAATGTTTCACCTTAATTCATGGAAATGTTTGTGAATGTACTAATAGGATCTGTAATATTTGAATGCATTAGAAGGAATCAAGTTTAAATTGATATTGTTGTAGTTAACATGTCTAAATGTGCATGTTCTTTTCACTTGCAGGTTTGGCTAGGAGAGAATATTTTCCATACATAACATGCCAATGCTCACAATGCAATGCACTAACTGGTTCATGTCAAGCATGAATTAGTGATATTGTAGTTGGGCCAGGAAGATTTAGCTTAGGAACCAATGCAAGTGAAGGGAAGGTTGGGGCAAAGAACACTCCTAGTAGTGATGTAGAGAATATAGTCAATTATGATGTGATCATCAAGTTGGTGAAGGCCTCAACTGAGGGTGTTATACCTAAATCCTATCACCATCATGTGATAAGACCCTTAACTTCCATGTTTTCCCTTAATCCCAACACTTAGAGTGGAAACTTGCTCTGTTTGTCAATTCTACTTGAAAAAACCTAGCACTGCGCTTGCCATGTGGCTGATGAGACGTACCTTGCACAGCACCTCTTGTATATTTTTTTAGAGAGGCGGTGCCACCGACTATGGTATTTGGTCTAAAAGAGGTTCTCATATAAACCGCTTTGTCATAAGGGAAGAAAAGCGGTACCCTGGGTAAAATGGGAAAAAGAGAAGTTTCTTGAGGCTTCTAGATATTGAGCCTTGTTTCCTCCCTTATTCCTATCGTTGTGGGTTATTTTGAGCTCGAGATCCCCCATGGTAGGATGTTGGAGCCACCTCATCCAAAATTCTCTCAACTATTCATATCCATTGAGCCTTATAAATACAAGCTCATATCCATAGTTGAGGGGGAGAACTATAGAGGTATTGTTATGCTATTGGATTAACTACCTACCAAGTCATTGGAGAGCATAGAGAGCAAAGTTGGAGCTTATGGGGATGAAGTGTTTGTCTCATAGAGGGGCTTGCCGACACTAAGGCAACGGTTGTAAGCTTCTCCATACATTCTTAATGCAAAGCTGATTTCCATCCCACATTACTGTTGTTTTGATTTCACATGTACATGTTGTTAGATTCCTTAGTCACTAACATGGATAAGTAGATGATTTTCTGGTAGCTTTGATGTGTTTGCAGGTACACAAGTTCACAATCAAAGTAGTATTCCAGGTGTCTACAGTATTCAGGGAAGGTCTTCATCCTTTGTCGTTCACTCATTTGTTCTAGATTTCAACCATTCAGACTAGAGGAACAGCTTTCGTCCACAGAAGGTGCAATATTCCTGATAACAAATCTGACGACTCCATTGGGGAACAATGCAAATCTTAATTGATCTAATCTTCCTCAGTTCTTGAACTCTAGTCCGAATCCAGGCTCCATCTCCAACTCTCTTCAGTCATATCTGCCATCCCACTTAGTGAATTTTGGTTTGAAACTTTCAGATATGTTCAGATATGAACTATTTTGACTTTATATGCTTTTTTCTACTGTCAATCCATCAATTTTTTCCTTGATAAGCTCAATTTATAACTTGATCTTTCATTCTCCTTGTGTTTTGGAACTATTCAGGGAACTGCACATGTGCTGTTGGGAACAAGCAGTGCCATCACCTGAACTCTGTTAGCCATAAGAAGTGCCACTGCCTAAGTTCCATTATCCAGAAGTGGTGGTTGTCCAGAACTGCTCTATCAAGGCCCCTCCAGCGTGGTGCCATGTAGGCCTTGTTCCAGAACTAGTTTTTCATCATTTTTTGCAAAAATTTGAGTTTGTTTGCTTTCATCCCTACACTGTCAGGCTTGTGTGTTAGAATCTGAATGCTCATGGTTGGAAATTCGGTGGTAAAAGATTGGTTTGATTGAAGAATTCAAAATCTAGACTAGGATTGTTGATTATTCATTTCCTTCCGTGCTTGTTGGTTGTGATTGTGAAAGGATTTTTTTTTGAAAGATTAGGTCTTAGTGAGATCTCTTTTCATTTCTTTTACAAAGACTGAAAGAAAAACCATTTGATTAGCATCTTGATTTCATTTTTTGTTTCCATAGAAGAATTCTTTTTGCTTGTAAATTTTTTTTTTTTGAATGAGATCAGGTTATTATCATTATTGAGCATAAGACATTGGATCTTTGATTAGCCTCACAAGCTTTCAGGTTCTCTGTGTTCTTTTGTCTCTCTTGCATTAGTACTATCTCACCAAAAGAAAAAAATAGTGTAGTTTTAAGTTAGATCTATCTATGTTTTAAGAAAAATCGAAAAATAGAGTGCATATGCATGTAGAGTGCTTCTTGTTTTTCTTTTAGGAAAAGAGACTCTTCCCCTTTTGATTGCTTTCAGAAAAGGAAAATGAGTTTGGAATGTGTTTCTTGTCTTTGATTTTGATTTGTTCAAGATAGTTGTTTGGGAATTTTTATCTCTAAAACGAAAATAAAATACTCTCTTTCCCTCCTATAGGTAGGCATACCACGAACGGTAAAGTGAAATATTTGCATCTACATACTGCATGGTTTTACTTTTTCTGTCAAAATTTCATGCATCCACCTAACCATCCACTTTAAAATTAACGTTAGTTATAGGTTAAAATTTACATAGCAATTTGAGTGATAGGCTAGAGATGTGTTCGGGCGTCACTAAGCGTAGGAGCTGTCGTTACTCATCCGCATTACATCCCAGGACTCACGCAGTTCTTCCACGTGCCGTCAATATATCAAATGGCCTTTCACATACCCTTGAGGTATATAGAAATTTACTTCATGTACTTGATTGTATATCGGAAGGCTGCTTGTGAACGATTATGCTTTAGACAACACTACTATCGATTTGAGCTCCCATGTACCTTGCATATATCGGGAGACCCCACTAGGATACCTTATCTATCTAAGAAAATACCTTTGGCCATCTTGCTTGGAGCCATACACTGAAAACAACATTCATGGAGATTACTACGCATGTACCCTTGAGGTATATCGCCAGTGGAACCTTCTTGACAATCCTGGTGAGAGACCTGACTATCTGAACTCCTCTTGTCATTTAAGTTTGCTTGTTTGGCCTATAACTTGAGTAGGGAGATTTTTTGGTGTGTTTTCTAGTTTTGAGACCCTAGGTTAAATAGGAGCTGTACAAACTGGCTGAGCTAAGATAGTCCAGAAGAGTACGGTGCTTGCCACCTGATTTTATTCCTGTTTCGGGGGGAAATCCTATGGAATCTATCGACTAAGGAGCTACAACCAACTCCCAAGTGGGAGAGGATATGGTTGTAGAAATTAGAGGTCCATATCCTTCACACTCACCTCCCTTGGTCCAACAACATTCTCGAGGTAATAATTCATTCCATTCTACCACAGAAGGTCATGTTGATGATACTACCCGTCCAGATTATGGTCCCAATGCTCCATTTTGGGACACCTCTATAGGACAATCCATTGCCTCATTTAGCACCCATTTAAACTTTTCTGAAGAAGTTTCACCAAATGAAGAAGAACGTAGACAATACCAGGCATCCATTCTCTGTGCATAAGAAATTTAAAAGAAAATAGATGACATATTGGGCACACCACCATCATGTTCCGCAGCTATTCTTGTGGGATATCGTTCACTTGCCAATTCTATGAGACCCACTGAACCGATTCTAGATCGCACAGTGACTCCATATAATCTAGGTTAAACTTCCAACCCCACAGCCTCCCATATTATGTCTGTTCCCAATCCTCCTAGGTCTTCTGCACCTAGGGCTCAATATTCAACTCCTATTTCATCATTACCTTCTAGTGCCATGGGGAAACCCCTCGGCACGACCTACATTATCTGTCATCGTAATTGTACCTAGTCAGGGACTGACCTCTAGTATAGAGAAATCTATAGTTTATGTCCCTCCTACCCACACAAATGTGGTTAAACCCCCATCTAGTTCAAGTCAGCCCTTGGGGGCACAACCTGTAACCAATCAAAACTCTTGGGGGTATGGTTACACAGCAAATCAAGTACCTGTAGGAAACTTTAATTATCCACCCAACCCTACAGGAATTCCTTATGCTAGAATTCCATATCCTAGTAATACTTTCACACCATGGGGGCAACCTAACTGATCCTGCATGCCAGCTATGGGGGGGATACCTATACATACTGCGGAGATGCCAGAGGACCGCCTTATGGAGGTCCTCCTCCTGGGGGGCCTAATGGTCTTGGAGGGCCTGGTGGATTTCCTCCTTATGTTCCTAATGGTCCTAGTGGTCCTGGGGGGCCTGGTGGATTCCCTCTTAATGGTCCTGGAGGTTTTGGTGGCCCTCCTCCTAGTGGTTCCAGTGGCTCCGGAGGTTTACCTCCCATGGGTCTCGAAGGGTTTGGTGGTCTACCTCTTGATGGTCTAGGTGGTCCTGGTGGTACTGGGGGTCCCGAAAGGCCCTGGTGGTCCTCCTCCTAGAGGCCCCAACGATGCTAACAGTCTAGATCCCTGAAATCAACACCCTGCAAGTGGATCTTTCGGTAGTTCTTCATCACAACAACCAGTCTATCAGTCTACTTACGGTCCTACTGGTACTTATATGCCATATCAATATTACCAGTATGTGCAACCTAATCATCAGTTACCTTTCCTAGCAACTTTGGACTTGCCTAATTTGTCCAAGTTGATTAATGACCCCATTCGACATAACCCCTTGTGGCCTCCCATTTCAGTAAAGTTACCATCAAACATTCTAAAGTTCGATGGGAAGTAGGGAGACGATCTGAAAAACCATGTCATGACATTCCATTTGTGGTGTTATTCAAACTCCCTTATGGATGATTCGATTTGTTTAAGACTCTTTCAGTGAACTTTGACCGGTACAGCCACGAAATGGTACATTGAACTTCTGCAACATTCATTTGTGGATTTTGGCTCATTGGAAATTATATTTCTTATGCACTTTCAGCTTCCTATCCATTATGAAATGGGTACTAATATCTTAACTTCTCTGCGACATAACACCTCCACCCACATATCGAACCATATCCATGAGTGGAAAAGGCGGAGAAGACTCATTAGAGGAAATTTCAACTCAAAATGGGCCTTTTAAATTTTATTCAAATTCCATGTAATCATGTGTTAGCCAATGAAATTGCTTTAAATTTGAAATACCGTATAGGTCTTAAACACTTTTTTAATAAAAATTTGGGGATAGGTATCATAAAAAAAACTACTTTTTTTGTTTGTATTTTTGACATATCTCCCTGTGTTTTTACTCAAATTTCGATCGGGAGAGCTCGTTGGATGCGGAATTTAATTCTACATCCAACGAGTACCCACTCGGCATACTTTTGGCGGACCCCACTACCCCAAAAATAAGAAATACTTGAAAAAATGGAATGATGATGTCATCATTCCATTTTTTCAGGTATTTCTTGTTTTTGGGGTAGCGGGGTCCGTCAAAAGTATGCCGTGTGGGGACTCGTTGGATGCGAAATTAAATTCTGCATCCAACGAGCTCTCTCGATTGAAATTTGAGTAAAAGCACAGGGAGATATGTCAAAAATACAAACAAAAAAGTAGTTTTTTTATTTTCTTCCTCCAAAATTAATAAATATTATTTTATTATTTTAACTATTATTTTATTAGTTCATTTTAGGAGGCCCATTTTGAGTTGAAATTTCCTCTAATGTATTAAGGATCCTATCCCGGATCAGTTATTAGCTGATTGGTTCACTAAATCTTTTTTGCCTCTGATTTCCCGAGATGTGGCTATGGGCAGTGTCGTTATTGAAGAGCAAGCCATTAGTCGAGCCCAATATCTGGACTTGTTCTATTCCCAGTCCAGAAATTTGTATGATTTAATCCCTCAAGCTCCTCGCCCAAGCACTGATCCTATGAAGACACCAGCATAAGTCCCTGTTGATGGAATTGTTAGTTCAATCCAGTCCTCGTCAGCAGCATAACCTGCCAAGCAAACCTAGACTTCCATCCCCACTCCTTTGACTCCCAAGGTTTCCACTGAGGTCAGTTCTATTCATAGTATTCAAACACCCGGAAACAATAAAAAGAAAGGTAAGCTAAAAACAAAAAACCTAGAAACCAATAGGAGAATCCAAAACCAACCACCAACGATAACAATAAAGGGAAAAGAAAAGAAAAATATCCATGCCTGATATGCGACGATGACCATTTCACAAAAGAGTGTCCTCGTCGGGATGAAATTGCCCAATTTTTGAAAACTAATCCCACACCCGCAATTCTCACGGATCCTTTTCCCTCTCAACAACAACCGATAGACCACATGTCTAATCAGGGAAACTCTAGTTCTTCAGAGGAAATTCACATGATGTCCTTGGACACTATTAGTTTGCAAACTTGAAGTCAGAGTTACGACAAACCCATAGACAAGAAAGAAGACAATTCTTCTTTAGGAAAATCTCCCTCTACTAGTTCTCCTGAATCCTTGTCTACTGTCCCCCTAACCATTGAGAAGCCTACTCTCGACATGGTTTTGCATCCACCCAAGAGTACTCTTAGGAAGGTTGTTTTTAACCATAATTCTCGAGCTGCTCAATTTTATAATGTAGTTGAAGATATCGCTCAGGCACCATGTGCAATGTCTACCTTGGAAGTACTCCAAAGTTGTCCTACACAACACAAAAACTTGTTAACTGCATTAGGAGCTTTAGACTCGGAAAATACTAATTTGATTCATTTCAATGTTGAGAACTATAATTCTATACTACCTCACAAAAATCGCTTTCCAAATCATCCTGAAAGTAGTCAAAAATAAGGTCTTTAGAACTGTCTTAGATGAAGGAGCTTCAACTTCAGTTTTGTCCCTGTCTTGTTGGAAAGCTATTGGCTCTCCCGAGCTTGTAACATCACCTATGACTCTGAAAGCCTTTGATGGACAAGGTTTCTAGCCCCATGCTCTCATATCATCCCTTTCTATCAAGCTTGGGGGAAAAACTATTTTTATTCAAGTAGAAGTAGTAGATGCCCCGTTAGTTTACAAACTCCTTTTAGGATTAATGGTTTAATGACATGACTGTTGTTGCTTCGACGGTATTTCAAACTGTCCAATTTCCAAATCTAGGGAGAATCGTCACCATTGACCAGCTCGATTTCTGTACAACAAATGTTACTACCTCTATGGCTAATAACATCCCTATGTTAGGCCAGTCCCCTCCTCCTTACCAGTCAATTGGGGTTGGCATGTTGAAGGATTCATCCCTTATGGGGATTTTTTCATCCACTCCTCCTAACACAGACACAATGATAGTAAATATTATTGCGTCATTTGATTATGATCCAAAGGGAAAACAAATTATTGATTCCACCTCATTGATTCCACATGAATAAATGTACAACATCATTCAAACCCTTTCCGATGACCACACTGATGGACTTCATCTGGTGGCTTCGGACCCTTCCCACCTACCCTACTGGTAAGAACCCTCTTCCTATTATGTATTACCTCTCTAAAACTTTTCCTTCCAACGAGTCCATTATGGAGATCATGAGTACGAATGAGCCTATCTGGTAGGATCACCATCATAGATCCTCGTTCCTCCCCAACACCAGTTCGGTAGACCATGACTTTGCATCCTTGTTTTCCACTGATATTGTCAACACACCTCAATATCCTATATTGCTGCAAGACACAGATTCTGAAGGAAACTTATGTAACATTACTCAAACAAATCCAGTTGACATATTAGACATGCCTGGTACCATTGAGCATGTTCATGTTGGGCAGAACTGCTCGGCAGAAGAATCTGAAGCATACAGGGCACTTTTCAAAGAATTCTGCAATATTTTTGCCTGGTCTTATGAGGAAATGTTAGGGATAGACCCATCCACTGTGGTCCATGAAATAAAAACATATCCCATTGATAAACCTGTCAGGGAAAAACTAAAGCAAGTCCATCCATGGAAGGCCGCAGCTATTAAAGCTGAAATAGAGAAACTTCTCAAAGCTGGGTTTATTTATCCTGTACCCCTGACAGAATGGGTATTGAACGTCATCCCTGTCAACAAAAATAAGGGCACCATTAGAGTCTGTATTGATTTTAGATATTTGAACAAAGCTTGTCCCAAAGACAACTTTCCTATTTCGCATATCGACCAGATTATCGACAACTGCGCTGGAAGTGTCATATTCTCATTTATGGATGGCTTTTCAGGTTATAATCAGATTGATATTTTACCCACCGATCAGCACAAGACGACATTGATTTTCCCATGGGGAACCTTTGCATAGAGGAAGTTACCATTTGGCTTAAAAAATGATGGAGCCACTTTCTAGTGTGCTATGTCCTATGTGTTTCACGATATAAAACATATTGTTGAACCATACCTTGATGACCTCCCTACTCACTCATAGTGATGGGAGGACCACCCTGGTCATCTTAGAAACATTTTCCTGAGATGCCTTCATTATAATATATGGATCAATCATCATAAATGTATTTTATGCATTGAGACGGGATGCCTGTTAGGTTTTGTGGTTTCCAAGGATGGCATCTGGATAGACCCATTGAAAATTGCCACTATTTTATCTCTACCAGCCCCAACCAACCTTCTAGAACTCCAAATTTTGCAAGGGAAGGTAAACTTTATCTTCCATTTCGTGTGCAATTTTGTAGAGAAAACACATGGTTATATGCGTCTCCTTAAGAAGGACACTCTGTTCTATTGGGATGACCAAGCCCAATGAGCCTTTGATAATCTCAAACACGCTTTGACGCATTCACCCATGATACACCCCCCAAATTATTCAAAGGATTTTCTCTTATATATTACTTCCTCCACTAATACCATCACTATGGTTTTCGTGAAGGATAATCCCGATGGTCAGGAACACGTGATCTACTATGCTAGTAAGAATCTTATGGATTCCGAAAACCAATATTCATGCGTGGAGAAATTAGCATTGGCCACGGTCATTGCTGTTCAAAAATTTTGTCACTACATTTTGCTCCGCACAACCACTGTATTGGCAGACCATAACCCTATGTATTATATCCTGACTCGTCAGGTGCTCGGGGCAAGTACTCCCAATGGATAGTCATACTACAAGAGTTTGATCTAGAATTTTCCAAAGCCACATCAAAGAAATCCTTGGTCTTTGTCGAGCTCATGTGTGATCTTCCCTGTGCTTCAATGTAATCTGAGCCCAGTGATTCATTTTTGGATGAATTCCTGTTCCTGATAAGCACTACTGACCCATGGTATGGATATTTTCTCATTTATCTCCAAACACAAAGATTTCAGCCAAATCTATCCTGTGACGATCGCCACCGTATCCATCACCACGCAAAATACTACCTCATCTTGAATGACACTTTGTATAGATGTGGTATTGATTCCATTCTCTGGCGATGCCTCAACCATGAGGAAGTTGAACAAGTGTTGAATGATTACCACTTTGGAGCATGTGGCAGCCATTTATCTAGGATGGCTATAGTCCAGAAAATCCTTTGCGCTGGCTATTTCTAGCCTTCAGTATTTAAGGATTGTCACAAGGCCATTAAGAAATTCCCACCCTATCAACATTTTTATCCCAAAAAGTGCACTCATCCTGCTCTGCTACACCCCGTCATTGTCATTGGCCCATTTGCCAAATGGGGGATTGATTATATGCATTGTAAGCCTACTTTAGCCGGCGGGCATGGTTACATCATCGTGGCCATTGACTATTTTACAAAGTGGGTTGAGGCCATGCCTACATATGTGGAAGACGGTAAGACTGCCACTCTCTTCTTGTTCAACCACGTGACAGCTAGATTCTAAGTCCCGCGGTCCATAGTTTCTGATCACGAGTCACATTTCCATAATCAAATCATGGAGGAACTAAGTGCCAAGCTAGATTTTTGTCATGAAAAATCTATGCCCTATTATCCACAAGATAATGGTCAGGTAGTGGCCATTAACAAAGTTTTGAAAATGATGCTTCATCGAATGGCTGGAGACCATAAATCCAATTGGAACCATATCCCTTTTTTTTCTCTTTGGGATTACAGGACTTCGATGAAAACAGCAACTGGTTTCACACCTTTCCAGCTTGTCTATGGACTCGAAGTTGTCTTGTCGATTCAATGTCAGATTCCATCCTTGAAACTTGTCGTCAAACTTCTCCCAGACACTTTCGGATAGGAAGAGATATTTTTATACTTGAACAACATTGACGAAACTAGGAGAGATGCTACCTTAGCTAATAAGGCACACAAAAAATGCGTTAAGGTGCAGTATGATAAGTCTATCCAACATCATTCCTTTAACGAGGGTGACCTAGTTTTGACTTACGATCAGAGATATGACAAACTAGGGAAAGGAAAGTTCGAATCCATGTGGTACGGTACTTTCATTATTTCTAAAGTTTTAGAGAAAGGGGCCTATGAGCTCATAGACTACGATGGAATCCCTTTAGGATAACCTCGCAATGAGTTGTACTTGAAGAGGTACGATGCCTAGATCTCTCTTGGATAGTATCTTGTATATATGTATATTACTTGAATTTCAGTGTGCTTAAGTATTTTCAATATGGTTTTGAGTTTAGTGTCCATATCTGTTTATACCACGTTTTGGTTGTGCAAAGAAGATGGATTTCTATGGCTTCGCTGATGGTGCTTGCCGCCACACCTTGAATTTTGACTCAGTTGCTTGGGTTCTTTATTCCCCAGTTTACGATTTGGTCAGTTAAGAGCGGTTTGTATTGGTCCCACTACCAACAATATCGTCAAGTATCGAGTAGTCATAGGTCTTCTGACTGAAGCCACCTCCCAAGATGTTCACAACTTGGTAGTGTTGATGGAATCACAACTAGTGGTTTGTCATCTAAACCATGTCTATACCATTATGAATCCTATGCTTCTCCATCTCTTTCGGAGGGTACGCTTGTTAGAAAGGTCATTTGAAACTATCACCTATAGACATATCCCTAGGGAACATAATGTAGTTGCTGACTCATTGGCTAATTACATCCTAGATTGGCATATTTCCCATTCATGACATGAAAATCAAACTTGGTTCATTGTAAATAAACGATTAAAGACACATAAAAGTCATGTAAAATACATTCACCGTTTGAGACGTATAAACACCAAGTAAAAGTTTGTATATATATATATATATATATATATATATATATATATATGAACATGCTTTACAAAAAAATAGGTCACGATAACTCATCTGAAGCACATAGGATTTCAGGTAAAAAATCACCATACAAAATCTTGAAGCTATCAGCTTTCAGTGGATACATCATGCACTCATCATCTAATGATGCTCATGGTAGCACATCACTACCCGGGCTACTCTACGTAGCAATCTGCTAAATCGACCCAATACTCTTGCTATAGGTCTCTGATACCTCAGTGGGAGGTCATCAATAGAAGCATCAGGGATGTCTAGAGTCAACCTCTCCAGGTTCTCCTCTAATTCCCCTATCACATCGTCACCCTGTGGTACAAAACAGGCTCTGGCTTGCCTATCCAATGGGGAGGATCCCCCAGGTCGTGATGCTTCGATGTCTACATGAAAACATTCAAATCTCATTACTTAACATAAAAAATATAAAACATCATAAACATAAAACACTATTTCCATTTTAGGGTCTTTTGTTTCTTACCGATGTCACCCCACTGTCCACCAGGTGGGAGCGGTAGGTTAGGGTCACCGCTGAAGTCAGTGCCCACATATGCATAATCCTCCACCATGAGGAGCTGATCTCTCAACCATCAAAAGAACAGGTCACCAAACTTTACTTTCCCCCTTCCTGCTCCAGTACGGGCGATAATCCGGACCCACCTCTACATGTGAGGGTCCCGTTCTCTCAGCTCTATAAAGACCACCTGTAGTCTCATCTATGGAACCTGCTCAAAGAAGAAGAAAGCTAGAATGGAACCGAAACCAAATTGCTTCAGCTCTCCCTGCCAATAGTTGGTCAACTGATCCTTGAATATTGGAAGTAGAGCTTCCACCCAGTAAAATACTGTAGGCGCCATGGCCTCTATGGTGTAGATAATATGTGATCTAGATGCCTGGTGTACTCCTTGGCTTCCTGCCACTCTCTGCATGGTAAACAAAACAATCCATAGAGGGCCATCCATCACTGCTTTTATGGGGATTTTCTTCCTCGATGTCCTCGTCCTAGGATTGTAGTGATGGTCTATCAACTCTTGAGTAGTAATGTCCCTCCCACGGGAACTAGTCAATGAGATGGGAGCACCCCGTCTCGAAAGGCCAGTCAGGAAGTAGATGCCCTCTACCTCAACTGTCAAAATGTGAGCACCAACCTTGAAATATTGTTGCTCTGGATTCCACATCTGGAGTATATGCTCTAGTAGTCGCTCATGCAATACCATACTGGGTGTGCAAAAGAAATTTAAGAGTCCACAGTCTCTCAATGCGGCTATGCAACCCACATTTCGTTTGGTGAAGGCGTCATCATTATCACGTTGCCTCTCTTTCCATATGACCATTTTTTATCAATAAGAACCTATCAAAAAACATCACAAGACTTGTTAGAAGCATTCTTAATCATCCAAATCAATAAAAATGAGCTAGTTTTTCTTATGTAATCACTTTTATTTCTCCACATCCAGCACTGCCTATGCGCTATGTTTTCGGCACGGTTCTAGTGAGGTACCACTTATCCCGCAAGGGATAAGAGAGGTGCCTGCTCCCATGATTTTAGTGCTTGCCATATAAGCCCAAAACACCATTAAAAATCAGAATTGAAGGCATAAAATGAAATATTAGGGTCTAGGCTATTATCTGGAACTGACGGTGCTCGAATCCGACGATGGATGCTCCTGATATCAAGGGCTGAAAATCTAGCCAAGAAAATGCTCCAAAGGCTCTCCACTATGGGTAAATAGTAAATTTTTTTGATTTTTTACTATTTACATGACTTTTATATACATTTTTTTGGGTTTGACGTGCTATAGTTTTGTTTTAAAATCGTTTATTACCCAAAATCTACCAATCGTAATCCTTTAATGTTAGTTATTGGGGAATTTAACACTTGTTTTTGAGTCATTGCAGGATAGAAGAGCAGTAGCAGTAAGGTTTTGGGAGTTCATTTTTTACTTTTTTCGTACTGCCATAAAACAGAAAAAGTCTTTGAGCGTTTATTATGACACTTTGGTCATGCTCTTGAAACTTAACATCAAAGGTCCGAGTCCATTTCTGATTCTTTTCAGGCTCATAAAATCTCTCATCATGAAAAGAAACCTAGTGGAGTCTTCTTTAAACTCTTTTTGGGCTCCTTAAATACGAAAATATCGTTGAGTAATCGTGTCTTCTTCACGCTCGTTAAAGCATTTGAAGAGTCGTTCATCTAACGGTAGGTTATCACTTTTTCGGTTCAGGTGAACTATTTTATGAAAAAGGACACTATGGAGTTTTCTTCCGTGGTCATTCAGACTCTCTAAACATGAACGATACCGAGTTTTCTTTCATTGGACTCATTAAATTAAACATTGAGAGACCCTCTTTTGGGAACGAACCCCTCCTCTCTCAGGTTCGTAAAACATATGAGTTTGGACTTTTCTTCAGACAAAGTATACTGAGTGTTTGTTACCCTCTTTGAACTCTTAAAACTGAAAAGAGGCACTCATCAATCATGATGGGGAAAATGGGAAGGGAATCATTTTGCAAATAAATGGCAGTAGTTTGTCGTTACCTTTGAACATGGCACTTGTGTGCATATCATTTCAGTCAATTGGGTATTCAGCTGATCTTCATGACGATCCACTTTCATGAGTCATGTCACTCCTTTGATTCTTTCAAAAGAACGCATTGTCCACCATTGCACTATGTGTTTGTCTGGTTTAGTCATGCTGCCAAGTATTTTGTCATGCTGCCCAATGTTCAAAGGGAAGTTGAAGAAGTTTTACCTCTGCAGTCAAAATAGTCTCTGTGTCAGTACTTTTAAGTCATTCCTATGGTTACTACATTCACATCATTCCAAAACTATGTTCTGAGTTTCATGTGGTCAATGTGGGACTCATCATGGCCCTCCTTCGACAAGACTATTCCCATCGAGATCAGCTCATCATCTGAGAAATAGTCTTAGAAACAAAAATTTAGTACCTTGAGATCTATATGCCTCAATGACAAATTCTCTCACTCTCGACATAGGTTCACATTATTGACCTTTGATCGATAGAATCGACTGGGTGTTCGACATCAAAACATCTATTCGCACTTAGTAGATTGTACTAGGGTACCTTAGGAATCATTAACATTAATGGTGATCTCCCTCGCACTTGTTAACGTTTCACATCATTGGCCGGTAATCAAGTGGTTTCTACCATGTTAAACTTCAGATCATTGTAATCACATGGATAGAATCGTACTTTGTGGAAGACGAGACGAATACCGTGGGTATTTGTTTAGCGCTCATTGCTTTCCCTAGGTTGTGATGGAGTTTTGTATATCTAGCATGGATCCACATTTGTATGGTCATGGCTATGCTCAAATTTGTGTCTGTATGACATAGATCTATGTTGTATGTTTGTTAGCTGTGTCCAAATTTGAGTCCTCTATCACATGGATCTATGCTATATTCTAGTAGCCATGCTTGTTTATTCCTATCATGGATCTACCTTGTATTGGTCCGCAGCCATGGGTTGGTTACATTTGTCTATGAATCAAAAGTATTGATGTACTACAGATGCCTACTGGATGACATTCTTCGACCGAGCTGACATTTTCACCTCGAAGTGACAACTTGTTCTCTCAAAGCTCTATCTTATCATATCCCTCTAAGTCTCATGCTTTGGGGGGCATTCTGTTATACCTAAATCATGTCACCATCATGTGATAAGACCCTTAAATTCCATTTTTTCCCTTAATCCCAACACTTAGAGTGGAAACTTTCTATGTTTGTCAATTCTACTTGAAAAAACCTAGCACCGCGCTTGCCCTGTGGCTGATGAGCGGTACCTTGCTCAACACTGCCTGTATCTTGTTTTAGAGAGGCAATGCCACCGCCTATGGTCTTTGGTCTAAAATCGGTTCTCATCTAAACTACTCTGTCATAAGGGAAGAAAAGTGGTACCCTAGGTAAAATGGGAAAAATAGAAGTTTCTCGAGGCTTATAGATCTTGAGCCTCGTGTCCTCCCTTATCCTTATCATTGTGGGTTAGTTTGAGCTCTAGATCCCCCATAGTAGGATCTTGGAGCCACCTCACCCACAATTCTCTCAACTATTCCTATCCATTGAGCCTTATAAATACAAGCTCATATCCATAGTTGAGGGGGACAACTATAGAGGTATTTTTATGTTGTTGGATTGACTACCTAGTCCAAGTCATTGGAGATCATAGAGAGAAAAGTTGGAGCTTATGGGGATGAACCGTTTGTCTCATGGAGGGGCTTGTAGACACTAAGGCAATGGTTGTAAGCTTCTCCATAAATTCTTAATGCAAAGCTGATTTCCGTCCCACATTACTGTTGTTTTGATTTCACATGTACATGTTGTTAGATTCCTTAGTCACTAACATGGATAAGTAGATTATTTTCTGGTAGCTTTGATGTGTTTGCATGTTTGATCTATTTGCAGGTACACAGGTTCATAGTCGAAGTAGTATTCCAGGTGTCTACAGTATTCAGGGAAGGTATTCATCCTTTGTCGTTCACTCATTTGTTCTGGATCTGAACCATTCAGACCAGAGGAACAACTTCTGTCCGCAGAAGGTACAATATTTCTGATAACAGAGGGAACAAAGTTATGAGAGCCAGCCAATTGAAACTTTGCAGCAGGTAGGCTTGCTTAAGTAGAGAGATCTCGGTTAGTATGTATAGAAAAATGACCATTGACTATTAACGAAAAAGTTTGGTAGGATTGCTTAAGTAGAGAGATCTCGGTTAATATGTATAGAAAATTGACCATTGACTATTGACGGAAAAGCTTTGTTCTCTCATGAGTTCAATTGTGTGTGTTAATAAGGAAAATGATGTAGGAAACCTTAAAGTTGATAGTGAAAATTATTTTTTTCAATTTGGACTAATATCAATGGCTGACTTGAAGAGTTTGAAAACATTAGTATGAAGATTCATCTTATCTACCCAATGATAGATGACATTAAATTTGGAGTTTCTTTAGTTCAGGAAGATAGAATGTTTGAAAGCTTTTACATTTCTTTTCTTGTTGAGTCCATGATTGTGTCGTCTTTTCCTTTTATTTCTTGATATGTCTGCAAATAGTCCTACCGTAATGCTGCAATGGATGTTCACTTAGTTACGACTAGTTATTGCTAGCTCATAGTGATTTTGAAACTGTAATTAATTAGTATACCAGGCTATTGCCTGCCCATCTTGATGAAAATTCATTCTGATATGTAGCTTAATAATTTGATCTGTATTTGTGGACCAACAATTCCTTATGTGTTATGTTGTTGGGGATACTTGTGTAAAACCTATTAATATTTTGTATGCAATAACTTAGCATGTATATTTTGTCATTTTTGCCAAGGTTCTGATTTTTCCTTTTCCTTTTCCATTTTTATTTTACCAATCTATCTGCGACTCAGCGAGAAATTCCATCATAATGTTGCATGGTGTCTTTGCTTAGTTACAACTAGCTTCATCTGCTTTGGGTCATCATCAAGAATAATTTCCATATCAAAGAATTGTTCTCTACGTCTCGTGTATGATATGTGGTATCTTCTAGTTTAAATTCTCCCTAGAACTTAAACCATACTTCATTCTTTTGGTTTGTATGATATGTACAAAGCATACTATTCAATCTTGATGGTATAGGCACTCAACTTTTGATGGTTCTACTTAGTTTCTCTTCCTTTGGGTTTATTGCACCTAGAATAGAGAGGTGCTTATAACCTAGTTTGGAGGAGATGTCTTCTTTGTCTTGTTACATAATGTAATGTTCCCATGTCGGCTAATAACTTATAAAAAATTAAATGTAATTAAAGAAAGTCATGTATGGTAAAAAAAATAAAAAAAAATAAAACCAACATAGCTCAATCCTTGGGTTTAATAGATCTAGGTTTAAGATGGATCTATGCTAGTTGGTTTTAATCTTCTCTCTAACTTAGAGAAATTATACATCATCTTTGGTCCCTGTAAAGCCAAAACTCCAATCCAATATTTTTATATGGGCTTGGAAATTTTAAGAGTGTGCTGCTTAGTTTCTCTCCCTCTTGGTCTATAGGTTCTAATCTCCTCTCTAAGGATTCAATCCTACTGCAGATATCCACAATGATTTCTTAATCCCTCTGCAATCCATACGTGCTCCTTGTTCAGTGATGCTATTATTTTTGTCTTTCCAGTTACATTTTTTGATTTGATATTCTAGAGATAATCTGATATGATTCTTAAATGAGGCAGCGACCGTGTAAAATCTCCTACACAAATGAACCCAAAGGGAGACTAAAAGAAGCAAATGTAGGTGACTATCACCTCTTCCCTCTAAAAGGAGGCAGCAACCCTGTAATTCCCTATAGAAATGAACCCAAAGGAAGACCAAAAGAAACAAATGCAGGTGACTGCCACCTCTTCCCTTGAGCTCCTCTCTCCTCCAAATCCCCTTTTTCATGAATCCCATTAACCTCTTTTGTTATATGCCGACTGTCCACAGATCCATGCAGTTGCTCCAATTTTCCTAACTGTCCATGGATCCATGCAGCTGCTCCAATAATATCCCATCCATGTAGTGTTTGTATAGTCTGGAAGGTTTATGTGGGATTCACAATCTTGGGGAAATATGTTAATAAGGTATTGAGATTGGCTTAAAGTTGGAAGAAATAATAAAGTTGTCAATTTTTATGCACAAATTGCAAAACTCATTGCATATATCATGTTTTTGGTATTTCTTTCCAGAAGTAACTGCAATCTTTCATATTGTTGTTTAGTTTGAAAGGGGTTGAAAAATGTGGTAAAAATTTCTTCTGAGATTATTAGATATCCTTGTATTTTGTGGTCATCTCCCTTGATAAATGCAAGTGATTGAGCATCTCAACCTGTCAATGTTATGGCGGGCATTGCATTCCTAGTTAGTGTAGCTAGGTCTCTTGGCGGGGTAAGATATTAGTACACTTTTGGCAAGTCAGAGTGTACCTTGATTTATACTTCAAATATGCCACATGCATTGTAACTGGTTATCTGCTGCCTCATAAATTTGATGAATATGGGAATCTTATTGATAAAAGCCACAAGAGAAATTTGATGAAGATGGGAATCTTATTGATAAAATCCATAAGAAAGTGTGTTAAAAGGATTCGCCAAGCTTTGCAAGATCCTTGTTGTTTAGTTTGAAAGGGGTTGAAAAATGTGGTAAACATTTCTTCATAGATTATTAGATATCCTTGTGTTTCATGGTCATCTCCCTTGATAAATGAGAGTGATTGGGAATATCGACATGTCAATGTTATGGTGGGCACTACAGTCCTAGTCAATGTAGCTAAGTCTCTTGGTAGGGAAAGCTCTTAGTACACTTTTGGAAAGTTGGTGTGTACCTTGATTTATACTTCAAATTTGCCACAGGTATAGTAAATGGTTATCTTTAGCAGATGTTGAACAAAATACTACAAGGAATTATTTGAGCATGTCCTTTGATGGGTTAAAAACTGAAAATGGTTGTACATTTGTCTAGTTTCTAGCCTAAAAATATTAGATATAGTCTCCCAACATTTTTTTTGCACATGTGAGATTTTAATCAGCGCAAACATGTACCTCAACCTGCAGGTTGGTTTAGTAAAAGTGCCAACATGGTTCAAAGAAGCCATGGCATCACTAGGCTGGCATGTTTGAGGCCATTTTATCTCTTTAAAATTTGAGTTAACAAAGGATATGCCCTTTAGTTTTACTTGATGGTGTGATCAATTATTTGTTTTTGGGTCAGTGCTTGAAATGTGTATTTTTGGTGAGTCTAATGCTCCCAAATGAAAACACCCATTTTTTGGTGTTTGGAAAATGTTTTACTGGGTTTGCTGCGTAATTTTAGAAACATTAGTCGTTGTATCCTATGTCAGATGTTTCATTGATTTTGTATATTTCTTTTGAATTTGTTAGAATTTAATTCATTGTCTAGAATGGCTTGTCTCAAGTATGTTTTTCCATTTTGTGTTTTAGTCATTCATAAACTTTTCAATTGTGGATGAAATAGAAGTTTTTGTTGATAGTTGATGTTTCTCTCTCTTTTGACAGCACATTTTTGTTTTTTATGTTTTATTATATTAACTATGAGAAATTACTGTGTTCTGTCTGGACATTGGGGGCGTCTTCTTGATTCATACTTCTTAAGTTCAGCTATACTTTTGTTAAATTTACTCTTTGGTATCCTCCCTTTTAAATTTCATTCAGTAATATCTCTTAAGGCATTTCTCATGGCCCTTATATTTCCTTTGAGATTCTCACTCTGCAAAACCTACTGCAATTTCACTTGTTCTATATCCAGTATATTTTTGTCCCTCTTTCTGCAAACACTCCTTTCTTCTCTACCTCCTCCACAGTTTCCCTTCAAGCTTTGTAGGTGACATTCAGGCAACAGACAAGAAGATTGAGACAATGTAGGATTCCAAAGGATCTGCTGAAGATTTGCATGATGAGCGTCATGAAGAGCAAGTTGACCTTGATGGTTATGAAGAAGAGCCAGAAGAAATAATGGATGAGGAAGCAGTGGATGAGGGAGATGTTGAAGAGGAAGAGAAAAATAATGGTCAAGAAGGCATTGATATTGAACTAGCAAAGGATGAAGGATCTGGTTCACATGATGAACACGAAGTTGACCAAGATGCCAATGTGTCAAATGTGGACCCTGAAAATTTATCTGAAGATGCTGCCAATAATGATACTGTAGAGGATGCCTTTCCTGCAGAAGGCAATGGTGAGAAGGCTAATAAGGACAAAGAAGAGTGTAATGATGAGGAATTGTTAGCACACCCTCCACATGGTACTGAAGTCTTTGTAGGTAGTTTACCTCGAAATATAACCAAGGAATATTTAACAAGTCTTTGTGAGCAGCATGGAGAGTTTTTTGAGGTAAATATTTTATCTTCTATTTTTAAATGAATTTTTTACCCTTATTCCTCGCTAGATTCCTCATATTGATTTTCGTTGTACTAAAATGTTGTGATTTTTAACAGGTTAATATAAATTCATTATAAACTATAATAGGATGCACTAAAAGTGACTAAGCATAAATAGTTCTGGAACTAAATAAGTATGTTTCTTGCAAGGATGAAGATTCCTAGTCTTCTTGAAGATAGCCATCTCCTAGAAGAAATTTATTGAAAAGGATCCTATAAGTAAAGGTTATGTTTTGGGAAAATTTATAAGCCTATTAGACTTTAGGGATTTAAATGAGTATATAATTAAGAATTGGGTGTTCTATCGAAGGATATATTTATCTCATGATGGTTTTACATTTTCATATTGCATTTGTGGAAGTATTTTTGTTCCAAAATTTCCATTTCAGAAATATTGAATGACAATATTGGTGGCATCTATTTTCCACTCAAATATTTGTTTTTCTAAGGAAAAACTTAGAAGGAAATCCAAGGTTTGTTTCTCCACATTTGTGGATGTCATCCCTAGTAATTCCATTGGCATAGTATAGTGCACCCACCTAGGGGGATTCTAACCATGTTTGTACTAGCATGGAACTAGGCAATTGCATGATAACATTGGTGACAATATACATACATTATTTTATTGATACCCATTTGTGGTTTTTATCCACATTTATGCTTGATTTGAAGGTTGGGTATGCTATCTTGATTGTTGTTCTAGATAGAGTACAATGGCACTCTCTAATGAGGGACAAAATAAATGATTGAGTACAATGTTTTTGATTTTTTTTTGGAGTTGTTATCCACATTTATGCTTGAGCTTAAGGTTGGGTATGCTAGCTTGGTTATTGATCTGGATGGAGAACAATGGAATTCTCTCATGAGGGACAAAATAAATGTGCCTTGCTTTAAATTTGTGGACAACATCCCAAACAAAAGCGGAGTCCACTACACATCTTATAAGAATTTTATTGCACATAAAAAACTTGATAATTAAAGGAATGAGACCTAGGAAACCCTAGCAGGTCGCAGTTCAACCCAGGCAGCCCAAGAGGCATCACAAAGTGCCCGAGCAGGAAAAAGAGAGGTCAATACCTAGATCTAATATCCCACAAGGTCATAGTTCAGTTCTATCAGCCTCAATAGGGTCACAACTGAGCTCATGCTGCCAAACAAATATCACAGCTCTGTCAAATAACAAACAGAGATTATGACCATGTCCTATCATAGGTCAAGAATCAATTTAAATAGCCCTAGAGGTCACTATTTTGTCCTAGAAGAGATCACACCTTATTCCAAGTAGCCCTAGCAGGTAATAATTCACAAAAGTGCTCTTTGTTACTTGTAAAATGTCTATACTTAATCATTATGGTTTCTTATCATGAAATCTATGAATGCAGATCTCTTATTACAAGACATAAGTACTTCCCTTGCTAAAGCAGCACAAGATCCTATACTTCACTCACACAGATTCTTGACTTGCCAATAATGGTATTCCTAGTTCCATTCAAAAGTTGAGGAGTCGTGCAAATTATCAAGCCTTGAGATATACAACATCCATTGAAGAACTTGAAAATACTTTGGTGTCCAAGATGTGGAAGGATGGAAATTATTACATTGCACTTCATATAAGGTAGGGTAAATAACTTCATGATGTAGTGTACACAATGAAAAATTAATCAGTGATATGCTTATAGAGTCCGCCGCACATGGTTTTAACCTTTTGTCATGCAGCGGGTGTAGATATGAATGTGTGCACATCATATTCCATATATTGATTTTCCAGTTCCATTCCTTTATTCTGACAATGGTGTAGATATGAAAAGTGCATGCTGTCATTCACTCACTGTACGCATAACTTGACATCAGAGGAAGCAGAAGAACTTCAGAAAATGAGATATGAATTCAATCATGGGAAGGAGAAAGATATTGATGGTGAGGAGAAAAGGACACAAGGAGGTTGTCCTATGACTCCTCGTGAGTCTGCACTTCTTTTGAAAGAATTAGGCTTTCCATCCACAACAAACATTTACATTGTAGCAGGGAATTTTTTTGGGAATGGCAGCATCAAAGTTCTGTATGATTAATTTCCAAATATCTTTACCCATTCAACTCTAGCTACAGAAGAGAAGTTAGAGACTTTTGAAAACTATCGGAACAGGCTTGCTGCATTGGATTATATTGTAGCTCTAGAAAGTGATGTTTTTGTTTATACTTATGATGGTAAGATGGAAAAAGCAATGCAAGGGCATAGGTGTTTTGAAGGTTTCAGGAAAACTATCAGTCCAGATAGGTACCTCTTAATATTTTCAAAGCTCAATTACGGTTACCATGGTTATAAATTCGTTATGCTTCAGAAATTTTTACTAATTGGGTTGTATGACAGGCAAAATCTAGTGAAATTGACATATAAGTTGAATCAAGGTCATATTTCATGGAAGAAATTTGTATCCAAAGTGAAAAAGTTACACTCTGACCGACAAGGAGCTCCTTATCCAAGATAATCTGGGGATTTCCTAAAATTGGAGGAAAAATTCTACACCAATCCCTTACCAGGTTGTATATGTGAGAAGCATTGAAGATTGAACATGCATTAAAGCTAAGCATGTGTATTGGAGAGCATCATAATCATTTTCTTGTTGTCATATGAGATTCAGGGAAAAAATCCAAAGTTTTTTCTGCCTACAACAAAATTCCTTACTTCTCATGCAAGAGAGAACCCTCTGCAACTAAGTCATGAGGAGAAAGATCGAAATATATATTTTTAATCTAAAAGTGAACATTTATTTATACCTCGACACTACAGAAGGGTGGAATAACATTACTTGGATAGTGGAGTTACATTGTTTGGGCAGTATGACGTTTAGAAGAAGGAAAAGATACAGGATATTGGATTCTAATAGTATCCAACCTGGTTTCAACTACAGCCTGTATGAAAATATACCTTGCAATTTCCATTCCTGGATGTGGGGCATTTGCTTGTGATGCTCATATATAGTTGGATGTGTCCTTTTCCCTTGTGTTTTGCATATTATTTGTCATGATGGAAAGGAAATCAAATTGCATCATATGTACTTTTTATTCAAATGTACAATTTTTAAAATACATTTCATGTTCATTATGTTATTTGATGGGAACATTGATCATTGTTGTGTTCTTATATAATCGGTAAGGACTCAGGAAATCAAATTGTGTTCTTGAATCTCAATTCAATTGTTGCAGAACATGATCTTCTCCCATCTCAACACTTCATTTATCGTGTTCAAGAGTGATTGCCAATATGAAAGCATACTTATGCCTTCTTTCTGTATCAAGAAAAAAAGGGATTCTTTGGCAACACAGGTTTTGCAATTAAACACCATATGCATGGGTATAGAAAACTGAGTTCATGAACTGCATCCAGAACCTACCCATATATGTTTTGATAACCCTGGGGTAGTTTTGCATAACAAAATCATATATTTGTTATTAAAGGTGACTTAACGCAGGGATTATTAATCAATATAAGATAAAGTATATAAGAAAAAGTACCTGCATTTTTTTTAAAAATCCCAATTTAACATATCTTGTCATTTAGTTACACTTTATCTCCAGTAACCTACAATGTGAAATGGTTTGGTTGTTGCTGTGCTCAAGCAGTTATAATTAAGAGAGGATTAAAGTAGCTTGTTAGCTACTTAAAGGAAGATAAAAAACCATAGTTGAGTTGCATTTAGTTTAATCATTCTTAATAGGATTCCTTGGCATGCAAACGTATCTCATGACATTTTTACCAAACCTATTTTGATTTACCAAACTATGAAAAGAGGTTTTACAAAGTAGGCTTGGTCTAATGGCTAAGAGTTTACCATATACTGTTTATTACAGTCACATGAGCCATATTTAACTTTGCTAACTAAGAAGTACAGGATTTTTAAGGCCCAGTTTCAATCCAGCCTCTTATATGGGCTCGCAAATGTATCTCCATGAATTCCCATTGTAAAAAAGTCCTCATAGAGAGACCACATTATATATAGTAAATGCATTTGTTTTTTGTTCCATGCAATACATATCCCCAGGGAAACCCACTAGTTACTTCTCATTCGGATGATGGTACCCAGGGTGAATTGGATTCTTCAAGGATCAAAGACAATACAACAATATACCAATTAAGAGATCAACATGTCACTTGAGGAAATTGATCTTGGGTGGGGAGGATAATACTCTCACAACTACTTGAGCTATAGATGTAATTGAAAATAAATGTGTTTTTTAAGCTCATGGATATTGATTTTGGTTGGATGCTACGTTGAGCATCCAATCCCTCATCTGGTTTAGTATTTGGCCATATATCACTTTACATGCATTTTATGTGGAATTATATGTGGCTAGCAGTTGATGTCATAAATAGACAATAGCTTGTTTATCGAGGTAACCTAAAAAGCATTATGGCATCAAGATTTCAAAGTTATCCAAGACTTGGTACAAAACCTAACTATAACAGAACTTGTGAAGATTTTTAGTAGATTTGGAATGTGAATTTACTGAAATACCTTCTGAAAAAGAAATTTTAGAAGACGATGCCAATGCAAGTCTTTAATTGTTGGCAATGGGTTTTTTAATGTCCATCCTCGTCAACTGTTAATAATTTTAAACTTTGGATTATTTATGTGAGACATGATGAGTATGTGACCATTGAATAATGTCCTAATAAGGGTGCACTCTATATGCAATGTTACAAAATTTTAAACACAACGTTGTATGTTTTTGTCTTAATCTTTGATCTTTTACAGGAACCTAGAAAAAAATGTATTTGTTGTTTATGTGCAGTTAACACACTATCAATGTTAATCCTATTGGAGGTCATCCACTCGTTATCCCTAGCTAGCACTTTGATTTGAACTTTTTCACATTGTATGTTTTTGCCTTAAGCTTTGATCTTGTGCAGGAACCTAGAAAAAAATGACAAACTAGTGTTAATTTAGGAAATGAATGTGATCTCTGTGGTGTTGATCATCGTGGGTGAAGTAATGTGCATCCACAATATACATTGAAAGAAGCAAGGTGCATTGTAGAATGCATGTGGGGTATCATGTCAATATACTAGGTAGAAATATAAAGGGGTATAAAAAATGTAAATGAATAAAATGGATACATGCAATATATAGTGATAAATATGGGTTTTTTTAATTGCGAAGGCATATTGGGAGGGGGTTAAAAAAAACGATTTTGGGAGGTATTTTCCAATATTTTTTGAAAATAGGGGTATTGTTTCATATGCCATGAACGAACGTGTTATGGCATGGTTTCACTAAGTGAAGACCCCGTGATTTAAGTTATGCAACTAGCTTCATATATTCAAGCTTGTGACTCTACAAGAACTATTTCATTTACTTGGATGATCATATCATTAAAACATCATTCTTTCTATAACATGAATGCATATAAGAAAAAATAAAATATCGTATTCAATTCACAATGTTCTCAACATACTTGTATGCAGATGAGTCCATTAGGTCCAAGTGTTGTAAACCCGCTCTAAGACCATTTGTAAAAAACCCAAACTCCTCTTTGCATTTCCGAGATACGGGGTAAAGATTTTAAATTGTAAATTAAAACTCAACAACTCAAAGAGTTAATGCTTCTTAAGATTTTCTTACGCAAAATACACAATCTTATATATAATTTCTACTTTAATGTATATAGTGGTATGAAATGAAACATGCATACACATAACAACATATAATAAATAACTCACAATATCTATTGACTTTTCATTCTACTTATAACCATATACTTCATATACTAACTAGTCATGAATCATAAGATTTAATAAACCCAACTATACATTGTTGACTTTGCCATTAGTGCTATAATTCTAACTTCAAAAGATACTTCATCAGTGACTTATTAACTCATCACATACATACAACGTTTACCATCTATTATCCATTATTCAGGAATGATAATTTTATATTTTCTTTTGTATATTAACATTCATTTACTCTTAGGAACACGTCTAGCTAGGGTTTGAATGAGTTCTGCTTAGTGGGCGACCTGTGCGACCTTCCCTTCGAGGCTGTGGCAGCAGCTGAAGGTTGGCTCTCTGGGTGGCTGGCCTCCTTGGGAGTTTTGGTGGATGGAGGAAGGCTCCTCAAGGTCCGATGGGCTTGAAGGAGAGGCTCTAGCTGCAAAGGACCAGTGTGAGAACCAGTCTGTTGGTCACAAGCCTGGAATGGGGGGCTGTCTGCCAAAATCCCCCACCATCCCCATAGTTCAGATCCGATCTAACAAGGTGAGGGGTACGATCGAGCTATGGAAAGAGAAAGCTCTGATTGGTAAGTTTGTAGGGATATGGCCCAAGGAGAAGGACCTGGTTAAATGGATCAGCGGCGTGTGGAACCCTAAAGGTCATTATGATCTACAGCTAGGCTCTAAGGGTTTCTTCATGATCATTTTTTTCAACCAGGAGGATAGGGATCAGATCCTAGAGGGAGGACCCTATTTCTTTTTTTTCCGCCGAGCTTTACCTCCGCCCATGGAAGGAGCATTTCAACCCAGAAACAGAGGACATGACGGTGGCCCCTATTTGGATCCGTCTTTTCTCTCTACCCGGGGAATATTGGGATTTGGATACCCTGCAGGATATTGGGAACACCCTAGGTGAGTTCATTAAGGTGTTGGAACAGATGAGGGCCCAGAGGTATACCTCCTTCGCTAGAATTTGTGTTTACCTGGATCTATCCAAGGAGTTACCAGAAGCCATAAACCTAAGTTGGGAGGATGAAGAGTGGCTCCAACCCATCGACTATAAGCAAATCCCTTTCAGATGTCGGCAATGCCACGAGTATGGACACCTAGGGAGTAACTGCCCGCGGATGGAGCCCATGCCAGCTTCATCAGACCCTAGTCAGGTAAAATTAGGGGCAGCGCAGGATGGTTTCACCCAGGTAAAGAACTGCAAGAGGAACAGGACTTCAGGGCAGTCAAAAGTAAAAAAAGTCTCATCGACGAGGGAGCTTCATACCAGGAATGCTTTCAAGACACTAGGAGGTTTGGATGAGGAGGGCATGCTTAAGGAAAAAGAAATTGTCTCCCAGCCCACCAAAGCTCCCATCTTGATGGAGGAGGTTGAATCCTAGTAGATGGAGATAGTAGAGGAAGCTGATGATGAAGAAATGGAACTAGGCGAATTAGATCTGGATTCTATTGAATAAGAGTGTGGAAAGAAGGGGAAGGGTTATGTGTCCAGACGACAAATCGAGCTCCTTCAGGCGGCCATCATCAAGGCGGGGGCCCATCCAAACCTAGGGATTGACCCAGATCCCCTAACAAGGCATAAGCGGAAACCTCTGGAGGAGGAACAACGTAGAGGAAGGAAATCAAACAAGCAACGCATAACAGAGATTGGAGTCAAACTAATCGAATCAGGCCAATATCCGATGATCAGGGCGGCCTTCTCGAAAGTTTCCAAAGTTTCCCAATGAAGATCATATCCCAGAATATAAGGGGGTGTGGTAACCCGAGGAAGTGGAAAACTCTTGACCGGAAGATCAAGCAAAAAATCCCTGATATCCTTTTTATTCAGGAAATGAAATGTAGCTCCGAGGGCATGGATAAGATCAGTAGCAAAATCTAGAAAGGAAGTAGGGTGATGGCCCTGGATGCGGTAGGCCAATCTAGGGGCATAACAATCCTATGGAACCCCCAGGTAGTAGAGCTCTCAAATTGGAGAGCCAACAAGTTCTCCCTTATAGCTGACTTCCACCACCTTATTTTTGGAGCGAATGGCACTTTGGTGAAAACCTATGGCCCTAGTTGCTTCTCTAAAAAGCAGGCCTTCCTCGATTTTCTGGAGTGGGCCAACAGCCAAGTGGGGAGAGGACGATGGGTAATAGGAGGGGATTTCAACCTCATTACCAACCTGGGGGAAAAAAAGGGAGGGCGACGGTCTTTGGAAAAATATCAAGAGGATTTTGGGGCCTTCTAGGTGGGTAGCTCCTTTGTGGACATGGAAACCAGTAACGGCTGGTTCACATGGAACAAAGAGCAGGGGGGGTGAATACCTGGTTTCTTCTTTCCTTGATAGGTTTTTGGTCTCAGAGCCCCTTCTTCATGACACGGGGGAAATTTTGGCTAAGGTTCTCCCGGCGGCTGGTTTCGACCACTGGCCCATCTGCCTTCGATGGGACTGGACGACACCACACTGGGGAAACCATTCAGGTTTGAGCAATTCTAGATGGAGCACATGGACTTCAAAAATCTTGTGCAGCAATGGTGGCAGGAACTGGTTCCCCCAGTAGGCACAGCTATGTACTGTTTCCAAGAAAATATCAAGGCTCTCAAATCCAAAATCTGTACCTGGAATAAGGAGGAGTTTGGAAACATCTTTGAGGACAAGAAAAGACTGATTGCTGACTTGGAACAACTTAGTCAGAAAGGAATGACTGAAGGATGGGATGCGGACATGCAAAAAGAGGAAAAGGATTTATGGGGGCATTCAGAGGCTCGGGAAAAATAGGAAGGTATATACTGGAAACAAAAATCCAAAGTCAAATGGCTGCAGGAGGGCGAGAGAAGCACCAAGTTTTTTCACAACTCGGTCATTCAGGACCGACACTCCTCAAGGATTGTGAAACTTAAAAAGATGGAAGGAGGTTGAATTGAAATGCGTTGCGAAATCGAGGAGGAACTCAGTCACTACTTCGTCAAGATCCTGAATGAAGACCTCCATGAAAGGGAAAGAGATATAGCTCAAATCACGAGGCTAATCCTGCCCTTGGTCTCCAAGGAAGATAATGAGATGCTAGTCAAACCGGTTTCTATGAAGGAAGTGGAAGAGGCAGTCAATCAGATGGCTATGGGAAAAGATCCTGGCCCGGATGGTTTCACCTCCAACTTCTTCCACCACTTCTAGGATATGGTTAAGGAGGAGGTGGTGGAAATTGTGGAGGAATCAAGGAACAAAAAGGAGGTTCTAAGAGCTTTCAATGCCACGTTCCTCTCTCTCATTCCTAAGGAGACGGGGGTAGATCGCCCAGATAAGTTCAGGTCGATAGCGCTATGCAATGTGATCTACAAAATCATCTCCAAAGTCATTGCTAACCAACTAAATACCCTCCTCCCCACTCTGATTAGCCCGGAGCAGTTGGGCTTTGTCGAAGGTCGTCAAATATTGGATGGGGTCATCTTAGTGCAGGAAGTTCTGCATTCCCTACAAATTTCAAGAATTCCTGGTATGTTGATTAAATTGGATATTTCAAAAGCCTATGATAAATTAAATTGGGAGTACATCCGCAGAATGCTGGTGGCCTTCGGGTTCTGTCAGGACTAGGTGGAATGAATCATGGGGCTCATTTCTACCCCTTTCTTTAGCATTCTCTTCAACAGATCCCTGACCGGCACTTTTCAATCCTCTAGAGGTCTCAGGCAGGGTGACCCCCTCTCCCCTTTTCTCTTCATCCTCATGGCTGAAGGTCTGAGCCGTCTCCTTCAGTCAAAGGCGGATTGTGGCGAGCTTCGAGGCATTCGTTTGTCGGACTCTTTGGAGGCTCAAACCCATCAACAATTCATTGATGATACTATGCTCATGGGGCACCCTTCAGTCCAAGAAGCATGAAGCTACAAAGCGTGTCTGAACTTATTTGCCAAAGCCTCAGGTCTAGATTTTAACTAGGCCAAATCCCAAGTCTTTTTTCTCAACACAGCTCCAGCCTCTTAGAGGAATATTCTTCGTATCCTGGGGTTCTCGAAAGGCTCTTTTCCTTCTAAGTACTTAGGTGTCCCTCTGAGCCCGTGTAAATTGAAGAGGGTATCCTGGATGGAACTCCTTGACAGGATGAAACAAAAACTATCCCACTGGACCCTTAGACCCCTGAACTTGCCCAGTAGGTTGGTCCTGATTAAATCAGTCCTTCAAGCGATGCCTATCTATCTGTTCTCGGTCCTTTCGGCTTCGAAATCCATTCTCCAAAAGATCAAGTGCATCCAGCGCATCTTCCTATGGGGAGACAGAGAGGAAAAAGCCAAATTTGCTTTGGTTAGCTGGGACAGCATTTGCAAGCCAAAAATGAAGGGGGGCTTGGGCTTGCAGGATCCAGAAATTATGGCCGAAGTCTAGGGGGAAAAAGTCTGGTGGTACTGGGTCTCTCATTCTTCTGAACCTTGGGCTCGGTTGTGGTGCTCCAAATATGCCCACGACAAGCCCCGACCTCAGTTAATTCACTTCAATGAAGAGAAACAGGGATCTCCTATATGGAATAAGGCGAAAGCGAGAAGGCAAATAATCCAAAAGCATAGATTTTGGGAGATTCTAGATGGCAAGAGTGCACGGTTCTGGGAGGACTCATGGAATCAGCTCCCTCGATTAAGCGACAACCCAAGATGGGCCCCGATTCATGATTGGACTAGGACAGAGGGTCGCTTTCTGGTCCACCACTTCTAGTAAGACCAACTTCCTAATGAGCGGCGGCGATGGTTTTTCACGAACAAACCTGATCAGGTCGAGGAGGAGGACTCGGAGGCCTTTCAAGAGGAAATGCACAGGAGGAGCATCAGGCCCACGGAAGGACATGATGTGTTGAGATGGGGGTGTCTGGAAAAAGGAATATTCAACATTAAGGAGGCCTACAACATCCGAATTGGGAATGACGCTGAGGATGGGGAAATATGGACGAAGCTCTGGACTCTTAACTTATGGCCTAATGTCGCCACTTTCGCCTGGATGATTGTCAAAGGTCGCATTCTCATAGGAGAAAACCTGAAGAAATGAGGAATTCAAGGCCCATCTCAATGCTGCCTATGCTCCCAGGCAGAGGAAACCACAAACCATCTTCTAGATAGCTGTCCATTTGCTGCGGCCATCTGGGATATGGGGGCGGTGGGTTTCAGAAGAAGTGACAAGAAAAGAGCCCAGGCGGCAAGAAATCTGGTTGAATGGAAGCAAAAGACATTCAAAAATAGAATTATCAGGACGATATGGAATGCCTTACCTGGTATGATCATGTGGTGTATTTGGAAGGAGAGGAACAACCGTATTTTCTGGGATAAACGAGCCATCCCCGATCAGGTGTGGCAAACAATGCGGGCGAACCTTCTCTCCTCCATCAAAAGCATGCAATGGAACGATGAAGATAACTTAATTCCCACAGAAGAGATCCCTGTTGGCGAATTCTGGGGTCTGAACAAAATTCAGCTGGAAGAACTCCGAATGCGTCAAAGGAACCTCCAGCTGTCTAGCCCGAAATCTTGGACTCCTCCTCATCCATGGTTTTCAAGCTTAATTTTGATGGGGCCTCCAGGGGGAACCCAAGCCCCGCGGGTTATGGTGGCCTATGCCGTGATTCGCTAGGTAGGATTATCTTCATTTTTCTGGGGGCCATTGGTCATGATTCTAATAATTCAGCTGAGCTGGAGGGGATGCTCCAAGGCTTGCAATGTCTGGTGCACAACAATAGTTTTTCGACGATAATAGAAGGCGACTCTTGGATCCTGATCCAGATGGCTCATTAATTAGCTTACGGCAGAGTCAGTGGCCAAGTGTTGACCAGCTGGAGAATGGCCAGTCGTTTGGACGATCTTTGGGACTTGATCCAAGGCCATCCGACGGTCTCGTTTATCCATGTCAGACAAGATGCCAATAAGGTAGCAGACCATCTGGCGAACGTAGGGGTCGAGGGGGAGTTGGCTATCCGATGGGGTCCTTTGGAGACTTTTGATGGTGTCGAATGGGTTCATAACTATCGACAATTGGTGGCTCAGGATCTCAAGGGCGGTACGCAGTTTACACACCTGAGCAAGGTGGAGGATACAAGTGACAGACGGCACGAGCATGCCATGACGAGAAATCACCATGATGGTTGCGAGTCTTAATGAAGTTATTAATCAAGGACAGAGGTGGTTGTCCTGGGACATTTATTTTACCCTCGCGATCGCAGGCGAAAAGACAGACAGGGGAAGGAGGGACGACAGACTTGACAGGGAAATCCTTTCAGTTAGATTGTCCCCTAGGGTGATCGGTACGAGAGAGGTGATCCGTTTCAATCCAATGACATTGCCCTGGTACAAACCTGATGCAGTAATGATGCCCCCGCTTCCTTCTTATTTCCTGCATTTCTGGGTGATTCGCTATCTTCATTCCTTTGTGTCCCCTACCCTCTAGTTCTTCTGTTTTCCTTGGTGGCCCTCTGATTTGGTCTGGGAGTGGTTCTTGGTGCTCGCTTGCCTCGGTGTCCACAAACATAAGTCTCTCCTGCTGAGAATGGCATCGCATGGGCAACTGGTTAAAGGCAAGGCCTGGGGAGACTCTTTGTCTGCGCTAAGTGCTGCTAAACTGGCCCGCAGGGGGTTGAGAGCTCAACTCCAGGCTCAAGAGGAGGCTGAAGTCTTCAAATACAACATCCCTCTGAATATCCGACGTGAAGTGGAAGGCATGGTCGAGGACCTCTGGACTACGATGAAAAATATGCCCAAGGATGAACTCCATCGGGAAGTGGCGGACTGGGTTTTGGACCCCGGCTCCACCGCGGGGCGTGCTGCAGCTTATGACCGCCTGCTTATGCAATACTGGGTGAAAATGAAGCTAGTTGGCCACTCTTTCACTGAGCGGGAAGCGAAGACGGCAGGGGACGAGGAACCTGTCAGGGCGTGGAAGCAGCATAATGGTGAGTGCCACCTTATCCATCAGAAAGTCGATATTTTAGCCTCCCTCCTGGGGATTTCTTTCTTCGCGGAAGGAAAGGCTCTGGATGAGATGGCTTGGCCGAGAGAATGCTATGAATAGTGTGGCAAAAAGAAAAGGCGGGTCATTTGTCCCCTGGGGGTGCTTCTGGACCCTCCTGGTGTGCCCCCAGCGTCAGCTCAAGATTTGGGGTCTTGCTTGCCCTCGGCCTTCCAGAAATATGAATGATGATCTCGGATGTATTGGCTCCTTTGCAGTCGTTTAAAGGTTTTCCAAGGTCGGGTATGAATTTGGTTATCTCTTGCTACCCAAGCGCTATGTCTGTCAGCCCTAGCTCAGGTTTTAATTTCCGTCCTTTTGGAAAGATAGTCTCTAGGTGTTTCAGTACTATGTATTGGTAGGTCGGGCCTGCACACCCTTTTGTTTCAGAAGTCTTAGTTTGTCTAAGTCGTATAGGAATCTATAGTGCACAGTGCATGGCTAGCCCTGCAGGGAGTATTTTTTGGCTCGAAGTCTGTTAAGCCTGGTCATGGTTTTGCCCTGTATTTTTCTCTTGCTATTATAATATAATGTCTTTATTTACAAAAAAACATTCATTTACTCTTGTGCACAAAATCTTATTATCCATCTAGTTAACACCATCCATAATCCAATCTTCATTTACCAATAAAGAGAATTTAAGAATTAATTTAACCACATAGAATTAGAGATCATTAACCTGAATCAATTAGATAATTAAGACACAATGCAAGAGTGGAACACCAATATGGGTTATGTCCACCAAGAGTTGTCATTATTTTTATTATTTTACCAGGAAGGTAAAGTTACATTCGTCGCAATTTATTTTGCATTTTCTCATTGTCTCTCTTACATAGAACAATTCCTAAATAAACTACTCATCCTTGTGTCAAGGCCTCCCATTTTGATCATGGACTAATCTAATCCTAACTCTCACTCTCAATGGAACTTAAATTATATATCTATGACCTTTCAACAACTATATTATATTTAAAACCCCATCTTCGGCATTCAACAATTAGGTTATTTGACATATATAATAATTTGTTCCCATTAATAAGATAGCACTCTTTTTAACATTATTTATGTTTTGACTATCATCATTACTTTAACATATAATTTATAAGAATATTGTGACTAATGAAATTAATCTTTAAACTAAATTATTATACCTGCCTCACAGGTATATAGTAATCCATTGCTAGTCAACCATCTTTGACCTTCTATTAGTTTGCTGCCACCAAAAAATCAAAATCAGTTTTCCAAAGTTAAACTTTACAGCTTGAAAAAAAAAAATTAATTTTAATAAAAATATTTGAATTTGCTATTTTGTAAACTTCTGATTGGCCATCAAAAGTGATGTCATTCTTGGAGTTTGGTATCTGGTTTTCACTTGACACATGGCAATGATGACATCAGCATTTATTTTATTTTATTATTATGTTATTTATAATTCAAAGAATGAATTTGAACGTTCAGCTTACACCATGGTGGAATACAAATGGAATACAAGTTTGCCACGTTACAGAAACTGGATGCTGGAGACTGTATTTAAGAAGCGAGATGCGCGGCCATTTACAAAGCGCGTCAGGAATGGAGAGTTTCGTTCGATCATTTCATAGAACATGCTGTGATTTCACAGAAATTCACAGCAAAAAGTGTGGAGTTTCAGAAAAGGATTCTTGAAAGAGCTGTTGTGAGCGAATTTGTTGTTGTTCCTCCGGCTCTGCATTACTTGTCGCTGAGGTTGACACATGAGACTTCTCGTCAAGAAGCAGAGATCGTCATGTTTGGCTGTGTTCAAGATCTGCTGGACAAAACTGGCATTGCTGTTAATGAAATTGGTATTCTTGTTGTGAATTGCAGTGTTTTTAACCCTATTCCATTGCTTTTGTCGATGATTGTTAATAAATTTGGGTTTTCGTAGTGATATCAAGACTTATAATGTCGGCGGAATGGGATGCAGCGCTAACCTAATTTCGCTGGATCTGGCGGTGGGTTGCCTTCGTGCTGCCAACAGAGGCACTTATGCAATTGTTCTAAGCACAGAGAATATTATAGAAAATTGGTATTTCGGAAACTATGAACCGATGTTGGTTTCCAATATTTTGTTCAGAATGGGCTGCGGGGCTGTGCTTCTGTCGAACAAAAGAAGTGATCGCCATCGTGCTAAATTGCTTCATGTCGTTAGAACGCACAGAGCAGGCGTGAGTGACATGGCCTATCATGCTGCTTTTCAAGAAGAGGATCCGACTGGAATAGTCGGGGTGAATCTCAGCAAACACATTATGGAAATTGCTGCGGAGGCTCTCAAGGCAAACATGCGACAATTGGGTCCTCTGGTTCTTCCATACTATGAACAGATTCTTTATCTTGCCAGCAAGTTCTTGGTCAGAAAGATCTTCGTGAAGGGTAAAGCGAAAGAATATGTGTCCGATATGGGTTTGCTGTCTACTTTTATTTTTAACTTCTGCTTATGGAAATCTCAGCCCATATTTTTATGATAAAACCTATCCTCGGGCTTTATCCATAGTCAAATCTACTGTAATTCAAGCAATCTCAAGGCAGCCTCGAATTGGAGCTTCGTTGCTTCGGCTCCATTTTCACGACTGTTTCGTCAATGTATTTGTTTCATCAAAGTTTTAGCTTGTAGCGTTCTCAGATTTGGATCATACAACTTAATATACAATGGAAATTAACTGTCATGTTATGTTCATTACTAAACCTAATTAGGGCTAGCTCTTCTCTTGCAGGGTTGTGATGGGTTTCTTCTACTGGACGATACCTCTACTTTTACAGGCGAAAAGACGGCAAAGCCCAATAATCATTCCGCGAGGGGTTTCGGAGTTGTTGATAAAATTAAAAGGAAGCTGGAGAAAGCTTGCTCCAGTGTTGTGTCCTGTGCAGACATTTTGGCAATTGCTGCTCGCGATTCTGTTGTAACGGTAAAATTCACACCTATTTGCTTTTCAAAGTGAACTGGCAGTTCATTTATTGAAATGAAATTCCTATTATTTCCCAAATTTGATTCGAAGTATAAACTTTACCATAATCCACTCTACTATTTCTATTCTTTACCAAATTTTAGATCATGTTCCCAAAATGTGCTTGGAAATCCCATTTATTCCGCCACTTATCTTTCAGAATTGCGCAGAAAAGTGGCTAAAAACGCTACTTACAGAGTTACCATTATTAATCATATTGTTTGTATCGTTTTGTCAATAATATGGTTGCAATATTGTCAAACCTCATTGTTTGTATCGTTTTGTCAATAATATCGGTGCAATATTGTCAAATTTGTTAGCTTATTTGATTAAGGGTGGGTATTTTTAAAAAGACCACTTGGATTCAAATTTATCAGGGGTGATCTAGTTGAGAGGAGATACTCAATAATCCAGCCTGTTAGTGTGGCCTAGGATGCTATCCCTGAATGATTTTGACAGCTTAGATGGTCGTGGATTGCAGTTTCTTAACAAATGGTAAAAATGCACTCGCTGTTAGTAACATAGAAGCAACCAAAAAAGACAAACATGGAGGCAATGTTCAATTATCAAAATTGTTTATAGTAAGTGTCAATATATTAACTCTGATATATATTCTACAAAATTTGTAGTTGGGACGTCCTAATAATATGGGTGCAATATTTTCAAATCTCATTGTTTGTATAGTTTTGTTAATAATATGGGTGCAATATTGTCAAATTTTGCTAGCTCATTTGATTAAGGGTGGGTATCCTTAGAAAGGCCATTCGGATTCAAACCAATTTAAAACTCTTAGAGGTGATTTAGTTGAGAGGAGACACCCAATAATCCAGCCATGTAAGGGTTTGCCATATAAGGGTTCCTGTGACCAAAAATTCCATCATAGATGATTTTGACAACTTAGATTACAATTTCCCAAGTGCCCGACAAGCGGAGGCGACAACAAATTGTCACCTCTCGATTACCAAACGCCGACAAAGTTTGAAAACAATTACTACAAAAATCTGGTGGCAGGGAAAGGACTGTTGCACTCCGATCAACAGCTTTTTAATGGAGTGTCTACTGATTTTCTGGTTACAAAGTACAGCCAAAATTTGGAACTTTTCGAGAAAGACTTTGCAGCTGCAATGGTCAAGATGGGAAATATTATGCCTCTCACGGGTTCCCAAGGTGAGATCCGGAAGAATTGCAAAAAACACAATTAAAAGAATGCAATTCGGATAGATAATGTATTATTTGGTCTGGGGAGTGGACTATGGCATATCCAGAGAACTATTATGTCGGATTAGTTAAAAATACTATGAGATTAAAGTCTACTATTAAGTGTGTGCTCCGGATTGTTTAAGGCCGACCTAAAACTGATAGTAGAAGAAACTTCCTTCGAAAGAATTCAAAACCAGAAATGAAAAACCTAAATTAATTTGTCTAACAACGTATTATATTAATATGACTTGCTATCTCGGAGGCCTCGATCGTCTAGATTTACAATGGAAGTTATATAATTTATGTTCTTTCGCCACAATTGGATAAGCTTGTGATTTGCATGGACTTTCTTATAGTAATAAAATTTGACTTTTAGTGCTTGTTCAAACCAATAACATTACTTATAGAGAACAACAAAAACCATGAACTTTGAACTTTGCTATGTGCCTTGCAAAGGGACATGTAGCATCACATTACTTATTGAGAACGGTAACAAAAACCATGAACTTTGAACTTTGCTATGTGCGTGCAAGGGGACATATATCATCACATATAGCGAGAGACGATTTATATTAATCCACGATGTACAAGTGGTATTTAAAACAAGTGAAATTAGCAGCAAAGCTGCTTAGTACCTGCCTCTTAGGAAAATTTTGGGAAAAATAGCAATAGGTTAATTTATTTTGAGTTTTAT
>LPNX010666053.1:55230-130128 GCA_001517045.1 Pseudotsuga menziesii
TCCAAGAATTTTTCACGGAAATATTCACTACACATATCATCCCTAACCAAATTTATGAGGCCACTAAGAAAAGGAAACTGGAAGAACCGACCATGTTTTTTATCTTATGAAATGAATTGGTAGATAATAACTTGGCTATAAGGCACCCAATCAGAAACAATAAATAGAGAAAATTAAGGCTTGCTAAAAAAACCAGCTTTTAAGGTTCTCTATAGCAATCCATCTCCATTCATAGGTTGACATATATGTTTCTCGTAATTGGATTTGGTCATTTATAGGTTTGTATATTAGTGTAAAGCATGAGAACGCAATGTTTAAAACTTCAATAGAGATATAAAATGATAATGGTGGTGTGTATGAGTCCATTCAAAATTGGAATAGGAAAAGTTGGTAGGGGAATGGAGGAGGTTTGAATTTCCATGAGGATGATGGTACCAACACCCATGAGGATGATGGTCAAACACTCATGTACTTTCTCACCAACCACAACATGCATTATGTGATTGGCTTTTAAGTCAAAGATAATAGTAGTTGAGATTTAAATAAAGCACATAAAATAAAGCTAAGAGTTAGAAAAGATAGGATTATTTCTCCTACTCCCTTGGACCCCTTTTTCTCTTCACTTCTAGTGGACTCATAGACCTCACATTCTACCTCTAGCCATCTTATACCTTTATATTAATTTTCATAATAATATTTACATTTTATTCTTACCATGGAAGATCTACCACATGGCACTGAAGGATTATTATTACAACTATATGCCTAGTCATGGCCTTGCACTTATCTCTAACACTATATTTACATCATTTACGCATGAAGTCATTTTATTTAATCTCATATGGCTTGACTCCCATCATTATAAATAGTTCTTAAAGTGGCGATAATTATATATAATACCAAAAGGTGACCAAAATGGGGTATTATAAAATGTTGTGTGTATTATTCTTTCTATGGTAGATAAGACATTAGTCTTCTTTGTTAGTGAGTTATTCAAACGGAATATCTTTACTATTCTTATCACCAATTGCAAGCTCATCCATATAAGGAAAATACCACAAACCTAAACCTAAAAGCAAGGGAAGATGTGAGAAATTATTATTGGATTCAATGAAGATGAATGAAATGTAGTAAATCAATAAATAATTATTATAAAGAAGGATACCAATGCATATGTAGAGGTCTCAATTGAGGAATCAACACCCCCTTTAAAGAATAGAGTAGAAAACAAGAATATATTTACCTAGAAGGATGGTAGCTTTAAATGAAGCTCCATCCATAGGAATGAAGAAAATTCATGAATATGACCACTTTGATAGAGTTGTTACTTAATTCTGGAAATTGAAATTCTAATGTATTTCATTTAAGTTATATGAAATGAAAGAAAAAAGAAAAATATTTTTCAATGAGACAAAAATTAGATATTTATTTAATAACATGTAGTATATAAATGACAAATGTAATTTCCATTAAATTTTTAAATAAATAAATAATATGTAAAAATTTGTTATTTAATTTTCAATATAAAAAAAAGCAAAATTCCATTTATAATTAATATAGTAAATAAAGATTTTCCAAAAAATATTGGTCTTTAACAATATCATTATTAGTCTTATTTGTGTGTGAATGCATTGTTTATTTGTAACAATATCATTGTTAGCCTTAATTGTGTGCATGCATTGCTTATTGTATAGTCATTTTATTACCCATATATTAATAATAGAAAATGAATTTTTATATATAAACAGAATTAGTGGATCATTTACTACTCAGCTCTATCCAGCACCAATTATTCAAATTTTTAATTACATATTACAAAAGATAACATTATTTAATAATAACTAAAATTATTTAATAAAATATTTATAAAAGAATTTCTATTTTATTGTAGGTTTTTAATTACATATGGCAAAAGATACATTTTGTATGCATAAATGTTTTAATTGTGTTTTAATTAAATGTATTTTATTTTTATTAATTCTTTATATATATTACATAGTTGTTTGATATTAAATCTAATATACTCAATTAATTGTTTATTTATGTGATTAAAGGGTTGATTTCAAAAAATATTAAAATTTAAAAAAAAATCCCTAATATCATTTAGTTTATTTTTTATTTTCACTAAAATCATATTTTTCTTATTATTGTTTTAATTTTATATAATCAAATATCTTTTCTTTTTCAATGTCTATAACATTATTTTTATAAACGCTTGTAAATATTTCCTTTTATTATTATTTTTTATTAGATTAGCATATATTTATATACAACAATGCCACACATTCTATGTTTTTAAAGAATTATCTTCTTGAAAGTTTCATTGTAATAGTTGGTGCTTACATTGGAATTCATATTTTTCAAAATCTCCAATTGTTGTTACATTTTTAATATCTATATTGTTAAGTATTTATTAGGCATTCAACATTGTTAACATTATTCAATATCCATTTCTTAAGTAACATTTATTAAACTATTTTTAAGAGCCAAGTACTAGGCATCTATGTTGCTTATCTCAACTATTGGTAGTGACAAAAGCTCTCCTATTCACAAAGACAAGTAAACTCATTTTGGATCTTTAATTTCAAGGACTTACTTAATAACTAATTAATTGATATACACATAGAAATATAAACAATGCCAGTTACAAGAAGTAACAAGTAATGCAACAACCTATAAACAACAAGTAATCTCACATAGAAATATAAGTACCATGGCAACAAGAAATACATTGTTTCAAATTTGAATGTTTCATAATTTCTTTAACTTTTAGCTTTAAACTATATACAATATCACAATAAAATATTTCTACGAGGCAGGTATAAGCAGCCTTGCTGCTATTTCACTTGTTAAATTGTAAAATTAATCCATATATTTCACTTTTAATGAAGTGGGTTCTCATGGAAGCTACTTCTTTCCTTCATACAATAATCACCCTCTTGAGGTCGTCTTAACGTCTCTTAGAACTGAGAGTTCATGAGCATTTCAAGTATGAAGGAGAACCAAAAACAATGGCTACCACCTCCACGCATTCCCCATATATGTTCCTTCACCGTGATATTATTCGAGAGAACTCTCTCAAAAATGGAAGTCGCGCCCCAAAACAAACTAAGCATATACACATAGAGGGGATGTTATAAGCATATACACAAATATACACATAGAGGGGATGTTATAAGCATATACACAAGCTTCTGTATATTTATAGCACAAATACAAGCACTTATGTATATGAGTTGAGCATATATGAAAGTTTCCTCGTATGGAAATATATGCAAAAGTTTTTGTATATGTACAAATAGTTCTTTATACACTTTCCTATATACAGGAAAGTGTTTGTATATTTATATACACAAAAGCATCTATATATAAAATGAATTAATATTTATATATTTTAAGATAAATATAATTTTTTTATTTATTAACATTTTCATAATTTTTATGCATATTATTAAATAATATTATAAGTTTCTTTACAAACATTCATAATTAAATATGTAAAATAAATTTGAATAAAAACATATGAAAAAATTAATATTTCTAAATATCCAATGAATAACGCTGATGGATTACATAATAGGATTAGATCAAGAAAAGTATGATCTTGTTCTCTGAAAAGGGGATATGGCGGAATTGGTAGACGCTACGGACTTGATCAAATTGAGCCTTGGTATGGAAACCTACCAAGTGATAGCTTAAGCCAAATCCGGTTCATGGAGACAATGGTTTCCTATCCTAAGATAAGAAGGGGATAAGTGCAGAGACTCAATGGAAGCTATTCTAACGAATGAATCTCATTTGATCCAATACTGTATTTATAGAATGCTTTATTTACACCTCGAAAATAGGAATGTTATATAAAACAAAACTCAATTAAATCATTATTTTAATAATTTTGTTTTGCCAAAAAAATGTCCTTTCAACTTTTCAGAGACTTGTGACAGTTTTACAAGTTATATTCAATTACAAATTATACTCAATTATTAAAATAATTAATAAATACCATTTAAAATATATTTTAAAGTTTTTTTAAATAAATATACTTAAAATTATGGATGGTTTATATTTTTTTATTTAAATATTTTTTAATATATATTTGAAAATAAATAATTAGCTTTATGAATAAATATTTTATTATAATAATTTAAAATAACTTTTCAAATTTATATTTTATTAATCAATATCATTTTTTTCTTCATTATCTTTTATATTTAGTTACATTTATTTATTTTAATTATTTGATTATATATATATGTAAACATTTTGAATGAAAAAATTATTTATAATTATTTTTTATAACTTTCGAGGAATAGAATATATTTATAAACTATGATTAGATTTTATAATTTTTGTGGAATAGAAAATTTTTATAAATTTTATAACAAAAGAGATTAAGCTTTGATTTAAGTTTTATTAACACTTCAAACAAAACAAAAGTATATATAGACATATTCGAAATAAAATATTTATCACAATATACAATTTAACTTAGTAAAAGGAGAATTATTTTTAATTTTTAATAGATATATCAAGTATAAATTAAAACATGTTTTTAATATTTTTATTAATTTATAAGTTTAAGAAAAATTATTAATATGGTTTTAATGTTTTTATATATATAATTTAAAATTGTATTATTTAAAAAATTAATAATTTTTTTTAATGATAATTAAAATAAAGAAAAGAAAAGTTTCAAAATGTAATATTTAATTTATATCTATTTTAGGAATAGCATAACTAATTTTTATTAATTTTTACAATTTTTAAATAATATAATTATGATTTTAAATGGCATATGTCTAAAAATTCGACAATTTAGATTGGATGGCCATTTTTTTCCAAAATTCAATATTTTTTTTATTTTGCAAAATATAAATATCATTATGTTTTAATCTCAATTTTGATGGTAAAAATGGATTCAACAAACCTTGTAGTATATTTTTGACTCAAATCTTAGAATTAAATGATGATGATGATAATGATTAATGTCCACTTAAACCAACTTTAATATATCAAACCTTTAAAAAAAATTATATGATGTATAAAAGATTAAATTAAAATAATTATAAAAATAAAAACCTAATATTTATATCTAGTAAATATTCACAATTAAAAAATCAATAAATTTAATTTTTTTATAATTAGTACCAAATTTTAAAAATAATCTCACAATTAATTTTTTTTAACTCTTACCTAATTTAAAATTTTGATTATTAAAATAAAACATAAATTAAATAATCAACTAATAATTTAATAAAGAGTTTTCATTTAAAAAAAATTAAGACCAAAATATTTTAACCTGGCTCTTCAACAATCCTTTAATATATACCTTTTAATCTTTAAAATAATTATAATTAATTATTAAAATTATTAATTAAAATAAAAAAAAATGTATTTAATTCAAATCTAATGGGAAGTGAGAAAATAAATAAACGATTATAATATTTCAGCATGCTTAATTTAGATTTTTATAAAGAAATTACTCATAAATTAATATCTGTATTTTTTTTATCCATGGGTCTTTACTTAGTGAAACTATGGCATAGCACCTTCGTTCATGGGATATTAGAGAATACTCCTAATTTCACTAGATATTGATAAATATTTTCCAAAATCCTTTTGTCGACTCCCCCTCCCAATACATTTTTGTAATTAAAAATAGGATATCCCTTATTTTTCCTAGATACCCGTTTTATACCTCCATATCCACTACCCCCATCCCCATCCCCATCCTCAATACCTACAATAAATTGACATTAGTTTTCACAATTAAGAAACCCCCTTTATGAATGAACGTCATAACATATTGGTCAACAAGGTGAAGCCCCCGTGATTTTATCTAAACTAAAACCCTATGTAGGATGCACCAAACTAGGTGAAATAGTGTTCGTCCATCTAAACTAAAACCCTATATAGGATACACCAAACTAAGTGAGATAATGTTCGTCCATAATTTTTTGATTGGTCACCTCCCACATCCTTGATCACATATCGAAATACTAATGCCCACATCTGCCCACATCCTTGACCACGAGCCGAAGTACCAATGCCCAAATCCTTGACCACAATGATGAGTAAAGGTGAAGGCATCGATTGATGAAAGTTGACTTCCCTTCCGTGGATTGGATTGGATTGTGAACTCCATAGTGCCCTATGTTGCCAAAAATGTTGGTATATCAAGGGCCATAACCAAAGAAGAGGTCATCATGAAAGTCCGAGAATTAGATTTGGTTTTCTCTCAATGTTGGCCTCTCATCTCTTAAATTAGATCCCAGGTGTTCCACCATTTTCATAAAGGTTTCAATTATGTCATTGTCCAGAGTCACTTCCTTGCATAAGATATTATTTGTGCACTAAATGGACCACTCAAAACCTTCCTATCTATGAAGTTTAATACATTAGACAAGATTGGTCTAAAATTCTCAACTCCTCCAAGCTTCTTAAGCCCAACCTTTCTAAAGAAGTATTGATTGCCCTTTGATGCGTCAATGATGAACATGATATTGGCATTCTTGATATTGAAAATGGAAATGCAACACTTATCATGGATGCATTAGATTATGAAACCAAAATTCTTAAAACTCTATTTACCCCTTCATGTGAATCCCTTTCCGAGTACCCCATTAACACCATTACTAATTTGGTAACTAAAGTTATCAATGTCTCTTTCCATGAACCACATATAAAAAATTGCCTTGTGCGTGTGAACCCCGAACTGTCTAGAAATTACGACAACCCAAAATCAATAAGAACATATTTTCCCTTTGAACCATTGTTAATGATATTAGGGCCCCAAATTATGCCTTATCTGAATTTTTTGTCAACATTTTTCAACCATTAATGGGCCGAACTTCTTTCGTTATAAAATATTTTGTTAAATTTATTCACAAAATTAAGGAATCCATCTTTATTATCAGTACCTTATGGTATGTGTTGATGTCATTTATTTGTCCACAAAAACATTGGTCCTAGAAGCTCTTGGACATCATCTCAAAATTGGTTTATATTGAAACTTTAAATTTTATTACGGTTTTCCTTACCTCTACCTTCTTTCATTTTTATGGGGAGCTTTCATTTTTTATGAGTTGGCCTTAAGCCCACTTTTTGTTTACACGATTCTACTTCAAAGTCCCTGGTTATAGGATTTAGTTCTTGAAACAATACTTGAAATCAAGCACCTATAACAACACAAATTTTTTTAATGGGATTTCATTTTTGGTCCGGCCTCAACTCCACTAGATGACCAACAAACCTCACTTTCATTTTATCTTTATTTCTTGTTAGAGGATGTAACAAACCCAATCTCCTCTTAATCATGTTAGAATATGAGGTAATTTTCTTTTTGTAAGTAAGCACCCACAAAGTTTCAAACTAGTCACCATATGTAAGGAGTGCCTTAACGATACACTAAGTTCACCATCCAACACATTTGTCTCAAAGATTACATGTCCTTATATTTCAAGTGCTTTCCCCATCCATTCATAAATTCCACAAACGAAAGTAAAAGTATGATTAACATATAAGAGATTCTTACACGGTCTTACTAATAACACTTATATAAGTTTCCATCATTCATCCATGTTATCACAATACTATTAATTTTGTTTTTCATATAACTTAAACACATAAAATACAAAAGCAAGAGAAAGACACTAATATATGTGGTTCACCCTTAACTAGGGGCTACGCTCACTAAAATTGTTAATATTTCTATTAAATTATTCGATAAAGATTACAAAACTACAATGCAAGTATTGTATTTTATGTTCCTTACCTCAATCATAAAGGACAATACCAACTTACTAATTAGCCTTATTGCAAGGCCTTTCTTTAAAAGATAAAAATATCATCTAAAGCAATTCCAAAACATTTTCACTTAAACTATCGCAAATGAAATGATAAAGTATTACAATTAAGATATTACTTGACTCCATCGCCTCTTATCTTATTCATTTATACTAAATCATTGGTCATTAGTTTAGAATCTAAGGCCTGAGCTGGCACGAATCCACTAAGGTAAAGAGAAATAACAAAGAATAACTATCCACTATAATTCATTAAATATGGTTGTATAATAATTTAAAATTACTTACGATAATCGAAGAATATAGCTCAACTTCTTATCCAAATATCCTTAGCCTAAATATTAAATAATTGAGTTAAGCCTTGAAACAATAAAATAAAGTTTGTTTTCAAAAATCAAATATATTATCCGACTCTTAACTAACATACTACCAATCTCACAAATCTCAGTTCTTTATTATACAACTCTATTCTTATTAGAGAAAGTAAGGTTTTACTATCTAAATATTCAATTAAACCATTGAACAAAATGACATGGCTTTTCAAAGACATAAAAAAATCAACCTTTATTTTTATAGAAAGGTTAAAAAAAGCCTAACTCATTTAACGAAAACTAACCCCTTTCCTTTAAACTAGAAGTGTGGGAATAAGAAATGAGTTAATACAAATATATATATATTATTCACAATATAATATTCATATGAAACTTTTCATAAATTGCATCAACAAACATTCTTACAAGGTCTAGGGACCATCAATATTCGAAAAAGGCCAATGAAGAATTACGGTTTGGTAAATCCAAACAAACGGTGGACTTGTGACTGGTTCTTCTCAGTGATGCAAGCTACAAAGCCAAAAAACTACTTCTCTCACCTTGCGCAAACTGAGACAACCCATAAGTCTTAAATGGCCCCTCAGATTATACGGATTAACGAGTCATTGAAAGACAACGGTGATATTATCCCAAACCAAACAATAGGGGCATAGTCTTCAAGAGTTCCGAGAATAAGGGTAATAAAAGAACTATAAGTTTACATGTAACTTGGGTTGTTTATGAATGTTTTACAAATACATAAGTAAACCTTTCCAGTTTTCATGGCCATTCAATTAATAATTATTTTATTTGTCATATATATTCTACAATATTACTTACAATCCTTTTAATTAAAGTTCTTTTACTAGGGATGTTACAGAAGATATGTCAACTCAAGTACTCCATTTTTTTCTAACTAGAGCCTTGAGAGCACAGCCTCTGTCCATGTGTTTGAATGTTAATCTTTTTGTGCTCAATATTGTGATGAATCACTTATTGTTGTATTGTTCTATAGCATCACTATCTCACTCAGAAAATTCTCCACCATCATCCTCCACTCTTCCAATGGTTCTACCTATCCACGCTAAAATTCATTCCCACACTAGGACTTAACTTCTTCAAATCTGATTGTCAGGTCTCTCCTTTCTCAGTAGAAAATTCCAACAACAAAGTTCATAGGAATCGTTCTTTATGATCTCATCCTCATTTTCCATAAGTTTAATCATCTTTTCCTACCCTCAATTTCAAAGGCTCGATCTTAATTAGAACAAATCTACCTAGATCTCGATGTTCTTATGAGTAAATCACTATTTGAAAATTCTACAAACGGGATGAAGGAAAATCCCTTATTTCCAACAATCAATCAATCAATCATATCGTTCATTTTATGTTAACTGGCCCAAAACCTTAGTATCTATAACTTACAAGAAACACTCATCCAATCACGACAAAAATACATCACTTGAACTTGTCTCTCACCAAAATCTAAACCAAAACATTCTTTTAGAAATGGGAATATTAACAACAAAGTTGAATTCTTTAAGGAAAACCAAGGAGACAAGATTGGTTTATGTATGAATCGATAACAAAGTAATTTCAAGATATAATTGAGTGTGAGGATTCTTCAATATTATGAGTGTACACTTGAATTGGTAATCACAGGGTTTAACTACTAAAATTTCCGAGAAGGGAAAACATATGAAAAAAAGATCATTCTGATTCTCATTCATTCCATACAGTTAATCTCAATGCCTTATTTGCACACTATTGGCATACTTCTACATGCCCATATTAGACTTGGATTCGTTTATTAAATATGCAATCAACAAGAAGATTGAATCTTAGAGATAGGATTGATTCCCCAATTAGGGAAAATCCAAATAAATATTAATAATAATCTCTCATATCTCTAACTATAATTGATCATATACATCTGATATAACAAACTTACAATACTTTATCTAAAGATCATAGAGAAAAATCTCAAGCCCTCTAAATGAGTTTCATAATCATAGTTTTAGTAAACTAACAACAAAACCCCCTAACAATCTCCTATGACTCTGTTAACTAAACCACTTAGACTCTTTCCAATCTTCTAGATACCATTTCCCATGGTATTTACAATTGGAATGAGGAAAACACTTCCTCTTACAAGATCTTGAGCTTCTAGATTCTTATTATTAGTTTGACTTGCGATGGATGCTCTTGCATCAGATTCCCATGGTATGAAAAGTTACATGGACTCATGCCCATGAATCTTTAAATTGTTGTCATACTACTATAGTTGTTCACTTCTAGAATCTTTCATCTTACTCTATTGTTTTCTACTTTCCTTATTACCATACATACTTTTAGAAAACCGTATTTTGATGATGAACTTCTGCTTTAGTCCAATATACTTCTACTTGGGGATCTTTCTCAAATGCACTAATGATCTCTCAAATTATAATCTAACTCTCACTTCTTCATATTTTCCTATTTTTTATGCATGCTATTGTTTCCCTTATGCATCGCTGCTTCATTTATGTATAAAATATTAGCATGTTTGTTTCCATATCTTCAACATCTGCATCTGTTTCCAACATCTTCATCTCATAATAATTTCTACAACCATGTAGGTGTCTTTCCAATGCCCAAAGAACTTGATACTCTACTCTAATCCATCTATCCTTTAGCAAATATTTTGTCTTGTACATCATTGTGCATTTTTATTCTTGAGTCTATCACATATAGATTCAACTCAGACTCATCATCTATCAAAACTAGTTGTTGTCGATCATGCATCCAAAATGTTGTCTTTACACTTTTATGTCCATCAATCCACCACCTAATGACAATTTTTTGGTGGTGAGAAATTATAACTACTTCTCTATCTCCATTATTCCTATATATGTAAGGCACACATATCCCCTCTTGTTTTCATTGTCCACATGTTCATTGTCTTAAATGAAATCCTCTTCGCAATCAACTCGTCATTCAACACAAAAAACATACAATCCATAATTCATACTCACTCCTTAATTTATCTACTTGTGGATTTCCTTCCCAATTTATGATCATGTAGTATGACCATTTAAATCATGTTTCTCTTTCACATATGCATAATCTTCTTCAATTCCTTGTTTTTCTACAATTTGTTGATTGCACCCTTTAGTCATGTTGTATACAACAAAAATTAGAATTTTCTATCTCCAAACATATTAAATTTGGGTTCTGAACTTTCTTGTTGTGCAAATGTCAAGATGCTCAAAATATTCTCAGCATTGTAGTTGTTAACTTCTCATTAAGCGAGAAATGTGCAATAACTAACTCATACGTTAACTGTTGAACCCACATACCTTTGAACTTTTATGCCTAGACTCGTTCCTTAGCTATCATTATTTCTTTAGTTCTACTATCATCCTTCATAAATTTTTGATAGTCTCCCTCATCTTCTTGTAGATAATTCTCCATGATAAAAAATACTACCCAACTTTCTTTTTGGTAGTTATCCCTCCAATCTTTCTTTGATTCACCATTATCATGCCACCTTTGAAATGGTCTTCATGCTCTAGACTTGCATGTCCTTCATTCCCTTATTTTAAAGTCCATTTTAGGACTCTTTACACTTCACCCCTATAATTTCTTTCAAAACAACCTATGTGTTTATTCTATTCAGGATCCATTTCACGTTGTCCTTCTTTAGTACCTATATAACCGGCATACACACACATTTTTAGATTCCAAATAATGAGACTCCTTGGTCTCGATTGATTCTTCTAGCATCCTCTCTTTATGTTTGAATTAAATTTCAAATCACTTGATGAGGATTTCATCCTGCACCTAATATTTTTCCCCTTCTTCTCTAAGGATTGGTCCTTGCTCAAGTTCACAATAGTGAACTTATACTTCATACTTAGTTTCCTGAATTTCTTCTTCTTTCTTCCTCCAATATTTTAGTTAGCCTCTTATACAAATTATTAGTTGGGAACTTTACCTTCTTCCTCAAAATCCATCCACTTGTATGGTCTTCTTCAATTCCTTCTTGTAGAAGTCTCATCATATCACTAAGTTTCTCTTTCAACTCAGTTATCGTCCTGTCAAATTCTTCATCACTCATCTTTCTATGGATTCCTCTTGAACCCTTAGAATGACTGTCTATAGTCATCTTTATTCTATGAGATTCACAATTCTCAATAGTGAATTGCAAATAATCATTTGAAATAGCCTGTCTTTAACACCCTGCTACATAATACCTCACCGAACGTTTCTCCTTAACTTGATATTTTGGTATATCTCTGGTCCTTATACCAAAACTTTGATTTTATTCTTCTCCTTTAGAATTTCGTACTCATGTATCCTACTGAGAGCTTCCACTTCTCTCCTTCTCCTCAACAACTTCTACCCAACCTCGGCTGGAAGTTATTAAATTTCTTCTACTAAAAAGGTTCTGCCACTTACTACTACTTGCCAAGAATATATAAAAATTATCCTTCCCATAATTAATTATAAAACATAAAAACTATGTTTGTTTTCCATCTCTCATCTGGATGTTCTTCTTCCATTTAAAGCTGCTTCTATTTTCATCTAATTCCTTCTTATGTTTGTCTACAGCAACTTCCTGTTTCTTTTCAGATTTCTTCCTTCTAAAATTCCTCCTTTCTATAAGAAGTCTTGGCCTACTATGTTCCCTTTTTGAATCCTCCTTTCTTATGTATTTGTAAACTTGTTATTTGCCCCTTTTCTTCTTTTCTTATCTACTATCTATGTGCTACAAAACATACATTTTCCCTCAACAAAATACATATATATACCCAAAATTTAATGTAGAATAAATGCCTTACTTTCAGATCTTCCCCAACCTGTAGTTTATGCACTTGTCAATAAATCCTCCTTCTGTAATTCATATTTTGTGGGTTGATGCACAATCATGGACTCCTTTAAAGACACTTTAGATGCCACATAATATTGGAAAAACATGGAACCTCTCACTTTAGGTGAGAATTAGGGGTACTTCCCTAATGTATTTGAAGATGAAGTAAAAAGACAAAAGATAGGTAATTGAATCAGCTTTCATAATATATAACATTTATGGAGAAAAAATGTGTGTAAATGATTATAAAATTAGTTTCTGTGAAATTGGGTTTTCAAAATTTCAGCACATCATAACATATATGTTTGTTTGGGTGCAACAATATATGAGGTAAATGATGTCAATTTTGTATAAAATCTTGCAGACATGTAAATGACATTTGGGCCTAGTGCAACACTATTTATTCATATTGTTTCATGAATTTTTTATTATTATTAATTATTGAAGTAAAAAAAACTCAAAATGAAAACATTCTGTGCGGGTGCAACACTTTAGAGGCAAAAATTAATGATATCCTTGATTTCTATATATAATATTGTAGAGAACGCTCTCTTCTAGTGCACCATATAGTTTTCTTGGAAAATGGTGAAGGCAATTAAAAGTTATATAAAAAAAAATCGATGTATCTATTTTCGAAAACTAACCTGTGTCATTTAGAAAAATAATAATAAATAATTAAAACATACATTTGAAGTAAAAGATTACATATTTAGAATCGTAAGATCGTACTCTACAATATGCTAAATTTTCATAAAAAAACACTGTATTTATCAAAACAAAACACGCCATCGAAACTGAGCATATTGATAGAATTCTAAAAGACACACATTAGCCCTGGTTTTTATGTCCTAGTCAATAGGTTTGGTAGTCCGAAGCTAATTTCGAACATAATGCCAAACCTTATTCCCACCGAGTTTTTAAATTTTTAAAACACGCATATGCGTTATAATGCATATAACGCATATGTGTTATAACACATATGCGGTATAGCTTATTTATATCACATATGCGCTATATCGCATATGCGATTCAAATCGCATATGCGTTTTTGCTTAACTAATTTGGTACGAGAGTAAAAACGAGTAATGACATCCTTATTCCATTATAATACCATTTAGACTCCCATTATTCCATCCAGACGGTCTATGGGGTGGCTCATGGCCCAACATTACATTGGTTAAGAGGGGGCGGGGGAATCAAAGTAGGGAGAGGAAGGTGTAGAGGGAATCATGGGAAGGAGGGATGGGTAGGGGACATATATGGGGGGAATGAAGGGACTAGAGTGTTGGTATATTTATATACACAAAAGCATTTATATATATATATATAATAAATTAATATTTATATATTTTAAGATAAATATATATATTTTTTTCATTAACATTTTTCATCATTTTTATACATATTGTTTATATTATCAAATAATATTACTATACATATTGTTTATATTATCAAATAATATTACAAGTTTCTTTATAAACATTCATAATCAAATATGTAAAATAGCTTTGAATAAAAATATATAAAAAATTAATACTTCTATAAAAGATCAATTAAATCATTATTTTAATAATTTTGTTTTGCTAAAAAGATGTCCTTTCAACTTTTCAGAGACTTGTGACAGTTTTACAAGTTATATTCAATTACAAATTATATTCAATTATTAAAATAATTAATAAATATCATTTAAAATATATTTTAAAGTTTTTTAAAATAAATATACTTAAAATTATGGATGATTTATATATTTTTATTTAAATAATTTTTAATATATATTTAAAAACAAATAATTAGCTTTGTGAATAAATATTTTATTATTTTATTATAATAATTTAAAATAACTTTTCAAATTGATATTTTACTAATCAATATCATTTTTTTTCATCATCTTTTATATTTAGTTACATTTATTTATTTTAATTATTCGATTATATATATAATTATATTTTATTAAAAATTTATTTAAGATTATTTTTTATAACTTTTAAGAAATATAATATATTTATAAAATATGATTATTTTTTATAACATTGGAGGAATGGAAATGTTTTATAAATTTTATAACAAAAAAGATTAAGCTTTGATTTAAGCTTTATTAACACTTCGAACAAAACAAAAGTATATATAGACATAATCCAAATAAAATATTTATCACAATATACAATTTAACTTAGTAAAAGGAGAATTATTTTTAATTTTTAATACATATATAAAGTAAAAATTAAAACATGTTTTTAATATTTTTATTAAATTATAAGTTTAAGAAATATTAATATGGTTTTAATGTTTTTTTATATATATAATTCAAAGTTGTATTATTTAAAAAAATTAATAATTTTTTTAATGATGATTAAAATAAATAAAAAAGAAAAGTTTTAAAATGTTTATATCTATTTTAGGAATAGTATAACTAATTTTTATTAATTTTTACAACTTTTAAATATGATAAGTATGATTTTAAATGGGATATGTCTAAAAATTTGACAATTTAGATTGGATGACCATTTTTTATTCAGAAATTCAATATTTTTTTTATTTTGCAAAATCTAAATGTAATAATGTTTTAATCTCGATTTTGATGGTGGAAATGGATTCAACAAAAACGGTAGTATACTTCTGACTCAAATCTTAGAATTAAATGATGATAGTGATAATAGTTAACGTCCACTTAAACCAACTTTAATATATCAAACCTTTAAAAAAATTATATAATGTTTAAAAAATAAATTAAAATAATTATAAAAATAAAAACCTAATATTTATATCTAGTAAATATTCACAATTAAATAAATTAAATAAATTAATTTTTTTATAACTAGTACTGAATTTTAAACATAATCTCACAATGAAAAAAATGTATAACTCTTATCTAATTGAAAATTTTGAATATTAAAATAAAACATAAATTAAATATTCAACTAATAATTTAATAAAAAGTTTTCATTTAAATGAAAATTAAGACCAAAATATTTTAACCTACCTCATTTTGAATGGCTCTTCGACAATCCTTTAATCTTTAAAATAATTATAATTAATTATTAAAATTATTAATTAAAATCAAAAAATTTATTTAATTCAAATCTAAAGGATGTGAGAAAATAAATAAACAATTATAATATTTCAGCATGCTTAATTTAGATTTTTATGAAGGAACCACTCATAAATTAACATTATTTTATCCATGGTGTCTTTACTAGTGAAACTATGGCATAGCGCCTTCGTTCATAGGATGTTAGAGAATACCCCTAATTTCACTAGATATTGAAAAATATCTACCAAAATCCTTTTGTCGACTCCCCTTCCCAATACATCTTTGTAACTAAAAATAGGATATCCCTTATTTTTACTAGATACCCATTTTATACCCCCATATCCACTCCCCCATCCCCTTCCCCAATACCTACAATATATTAACCTTATTTTTCACAATTAAGAAACCCCCTTTATGAATGAACGTGATAACATATTGGTCAACAAGGTGAAGCCCCCGTGATTTTATATAAACTAAAACCCTATATAGGATGCACCAAACTAGGTGAGATAGTGTTCGTCCATCTAAACTAAAACCCTATACAAACTGCACCAAACTAAGTGAAATAATGGTTGTCCATAATTTTTTAATTGGACACTTTCCACATCCTTGACCACATGCCGAAATACTAATGCCCACATCCCTGACCACGAGCCGAAGTACCAATGCCCAAATCCTTGACCACAATCATGAGTAGAGTGAAGGCATCGATTGATCAAAGTTGACTTCCCTTCAGTGGATTGGATTGTGAAATCCCTAGTGCCCTATGTTGCCAAAAATGTTGGTGTATCAAGGGCCATAACCAAAGAAGAGGTCATCGTGAAAGTCCGAGAATTAGATTTGGTTTTCTCTCAATGTTGGCCTCTCATCTCTTAAGTTAGATCCCCACGTGTTCCACCATTTTCATAAAGGTTTCAATTATGTCATTGTCCAGAGTCACTTCCTTGCATAAGATAGTATTTGTGCACTAAATGGACCACTCAAAACCTTTCTATCTATGAAGTTTAATAAATTAGACAAGATTGGTCTAGAATTCTCAACTCCTCCATGCTTCTTAAGCCCAACCTTTCGAAGGAAGAATTGATTTCCCTTTGATGCGTCAATAATGAACATGATATTGGCATTCTTAAACTTGAAAATGGAAATGCAACAGTTATCATGGATGCATTAGATTATGAAACCAAAATTCTTAAAATTCTATTTACCCCTTCGTATGAATCCCTTTCTGAGTACCCCATTAACATTATTACTAATTTGGTAACTAATGTTATCAATGTCTCTTTCCATGAACCACATATAAAAAACTGCCTTGTGCCTCTGAACCCCGAACTGTCTAGAATTTATGATCAACCCAAAATCAACCAGATCCTTTACTTCTTTAACAAAGTAATCAAGTAAATTCTTTAACAAAGTAGCTAGTCCCTGTTGCTTAGTTTAAACATTACTAAATTACACTTTAAAACATAAAAAGAAATGCAATAAAAATAACTTGATTACATTTCAACCAACCTCAATGTAACAAGATCCTGTGAAGACATGGATAACATAAGACAAGGATAAACAAAAATATTTGTGTTAAAATATAAGCTAAGTTTGTGTTGCTTCTTACCTTTTTTTTCTTAGATGAATGGCTTGTGCTTACTAAAAACTTTATGTAAGATAATTAATTGGCCGAGTTTCCAACCAAATTGAACATATTGTTAATGAGTGGCATTTGTTTGGTCTTCATTCACTTTTGTTTGGTTCAAAGCATGGTTGGAATTTCATTTCATTTCTACCCTTCTAACTAAATTTTGTTGACTTTTTGAGTTTTTATCTCCCGAGTCACATAATGTTTCATTGAAAGAGTTACTCTTCAACTATGAGGGTAGAATTATTTCATTAATAAATTTGATTAAATAATTTAAGTAATGAAGAAATTAGTTTTTATTATATACTTAACAAAACTTGAACAAAATTAGTTACCAAAAATAACACAAACCAATAATTGACACCCACCAACATTATGCAATATACACCCACGAGCATCCATATTACCTACAATTAAAATTTGGGTTTGGGAACTCGTTTCAAAGTTCACTGGAAAACTAACAAAAAATTTAATGACGCCTTCTAGAAATCGCTAAAGGTCAAAAATACGTTTTAGAAGTATTTGACCCGAAAAATGTCCTGTAATGGACAAAACCTTCTCAAATTCCAACATTGGTTAGAAATGTAGTAACTAATGAAAATCAATGCAACTTTATTAAAAAAAATACCTGCAATGAGTTGATTTAGAGCACATGCAATTCTTATGAATATTGATAGTGGAATCTTTATTTTTATCAATTTGTAGTAGGAATTTGTAAAATTAGAATTAGTTATTATGTGATTTGTAAAATTAACATGGGTTGAAAAAAATAAAGTTAGAGCATTACGATAATTTTATATATAAAATAAATATATAATACAACTTCTGGTTTTTTTTATAAATTACATAAAGTAAGTGAATAAAAAAATTGCATCACCTCACTATTGTTTTTTGCTAAATCTATTGAAATAAATAAATTTAGGTAGCCTACAATAACAACAACATAACCGTGACCAAACATGCAAACTTGACTGAAATATTATTATTATGATAATAATGTATATAACAAAGTGAAATTAGAAGATGCTACAAAGATTTGCTTTTCTTTACCAAATAATGTTACTCCTATTATTATTAAATTATTTTATGTGAAAGCACATTGATAACAATTAAATCCTAAATTAATATTCTAAGTAACTCTCATATATAAATTCTTTGCAAATGAACTATAAATTGATTTAACTACTTTGTAAATGAATTATAAGTTCATTTAACCAACATGTATTAGGTTTGCAGTTGCTGACATCATTCTGGAATGTGCTGGGCCAAATTGTTCGCGTGGGATAAGCGTTCACCAAATCGCCCCGTTTTTCCGGCTGATTTTTTATTAAAATCAGTCAAATGTTTGCTGTGAAATTGTTTATTTTGGAATTTTGGAATTCTACTAATCTTATTAGCTCTTTCTATGCTAAATCGGGCATTTTAAAACTACCCAAATGATTAAAATTAAACCAAATCGTGGAGACTTCCCGTTCTCCTAAAAAGTGGGCATGCAAACCTAAAATCAAACCTCTAGGCTCCATCGTTGTTGCACTGATCATTTGCAGATAAGGAGTAGCACGCGCATCAAGGTGAAATAAATGCCATTACCAATATAGATGAAAATTGAAATGACTTGTTTATAATGATTACAAAATAAGATCTTTGGTCTATGAGTCAATTACATCTAACATAATTATAATTATATTATATTATAAAAAATAGAAATTTAGTTTTATAAAGTTTACATAAAAAGTTTGATAATTTTTTAGTCAAAATAATAATTAATACAAAGTCAACGTTTTATCGATTGCTATATAACCCTGCCATAACATATTTTCCCTTTGAACCATTGTTAATGATATTAAGGCCCCAAATTATGCCTTATCTGAATTTTTTGTCAACATTTTTCAACCATTAATGGGCCGAACTTCTTTCGTTATAAAATAATTTGTTAAATTTATTCACAAAATTAAGGAATCCATCTTTATTATCAATACCTTATGGTATGTGTTGATGTCATTTATTTGTCCACAAAAACATTGGTCCTAGAAGCTCTAGACATCATCTCAAAATTGGTTTATATTGAAACTTTAAATTTTATCAAGGTTTTCCTTATCTCTACCTTCTTTCATTTTTATGGGGACCTTTCATTTTTTATGAGTTGGCTTTAGGCTCACTTTTTGTTTGCACGATTCTACTTCAACGTCCCTCTTTTAGAATGTATGGTTATAGGATTTAGTTCTTGAAATCAAGTACCTATAACAATACAAATTTTTTTAATGGGATTTCATTCTTGGTCTGGCCTCAACTCAACTAGATGACCAACAAACATCATTTTTATTTTATCCTTATTTTTTGTTAAAGGATGTAACAAAGCCAATCTCCTCTTCAACATGTAAGAATATGAGGTAATTTTGTTTTTGTAAGTAAGCATCCGCGAAGTTTCAAACTAGTGACCATACGCAAGGAGTGCCTTAACAATTTACACTAAGTTCACCATCCAACACATTAGTCCCAAGGATTACATGGCCTTAAAGTTCAAGTGCTTTCCCCATCAATTCATAAATTCCACAAACGAAAGTAAAAGTATGATTAACATATAAGAGATTCTTACACGGTCTTACTAATAACACTTATATAATTTTCCATCATTCATCCATGTTATCACAATACTATTAATTTTGTTTTTCATATAACTTAAACACATAAAATACAAAAGCAAGAGAAAGACACTAATATATGTGGTTCACCCTTAACTAGGGGCTACGCTCACTAAAATTGTTAATATTTCTATTAAATTATTCGATAAAGATTACAAAACTACAATGCAAGTATTGTATTTTATGTTCCTTACCTCAATCATAAAGGACAATACCAACTTACTAATTAGCCTTATTGCAAGGCCTTTCTTTAAAAGATAAAAATATCATCTAAAGCAATTCCAAAACATTTTCACTTAAACTATCGCAAATGAAATGATAAAGTATTACAATTAAGATATTACTTGACTCCATCGCCTCTTATCTTATTCATTTATACTAAATCATTGGTCATTAGTTTAGAATCTAAGGCCTGAGCTGGCATGAATCCACTAAGGTAAAGAGAAATAACAAAGAATAACTATCCACTATAATTCATTAAATATGGTTGTATAATAATTTAAAATTACTTACGATAATCGAAGAATATAGCTCAACTTCTTATCCAAATATCCTTAGCCTAAATATTAAATAATTGAGTTAAACCTTGAAACAATAAAATAAAGTTTGTTTTCAAAAATCAAATATATTATCCGACTCTTAACTAACATACTACAAATCTCAGTTCTTTATTATACAACTCTATTCTTATTAGAGAAAGTAAGGTTTTACTATCTAAATATTCAATTAAACCATTGAACAAAATGACATGGCTTTTCAAAGACATAAAAAAATCAACCTTTATTTTTATAGAAAGGTTAAAAAAAGCCTAACTCATTTAACGAAAACTAACCCCTTTCCTTTAAACTAGAAGTGTGAGAATAAGAAATGAGTTAATACAAATATATATATATTATTCACAATATAATATTCATATGAAACTTTTCATAAATTGCATCAACAAACATTCTTACAAGGTCTAGGGACCATCAATATTCGAAAAAGGCCAATGAAGAATTACGGTTTGGTAAATCCAAACAAACGGTGGACTTGTGACTGGTTCTTCTCAGTGATGCAAGCTACAAAGCCAAAAAACTACTTCTCTCACCTTGCGCAAACTGAGACAACCCATAAGTCTTAAATGGCCCCTCAGATTATACGGATTAACGAGTCATTGAAAGACAACGGTGATATTATCCCAAACCAAACAATAGGGGCATAGTCTTCAAGAGTTCCGAGAATAAGGGTAAAAAAGAACTATAAGTTTATATGTAACTTGGGTTGTTTATGAATGTTTTACAAAGACATAAGTAAACCTTTCCAGTTTTCATGGTCATTCAATTAATAATTATTTTATTTGTCATATATATTCTACAATAATACTTACAATCCTTTTACTTACAGTTCTTTTACTAGGGATGTTACAGAGGATATGTCGACTCAAGTACTCCATTTTTTTCCAACTAGAGCCTTGAGAGCACAGCCTCTGTCCATGTGTTTGAATGTTAATCTTTTTGTGCTAAATATTGTGATGAAACACCTATTGTTGTATTGTTCTATAGCATCACTATCTCACTCGGAAAATTCTCCACCATCAGCCTCCACTCTTCCAATGGTTCTACATGTCCATGCTAAAACACATTCCCACACTAGGACTTAACTTCTTCAAATATGATTGTCAGGTCTCTCCTTTCTCAGTAGGAAATTCCAACAACAAAGTTCATAGGAATCGTTCTTTATGATCTCATCCTCATTTTCCATAAGTTTAATCATCTTTTCCTACCCTCAGTTTCAAAGGCTCGATCTTAATTAAAACAAATCTACCCAGATCTCGATGTTCTTATGAGTAAATCACTATTTGAAAATTCTACATATGGGATGAAGGAAAATCCCTTATTTCCAACAATCAATCAATCAATCATATCGTTCATTTTATGTTAACTGGCCCAAAACATTAATATCTATAACTTACAAGAAACACTCATCCAATCATGACAAAAATATATCACTTGAACTTGTCTCTCACCAAAATCTAAACCAAAACATTCTTTTGGAAATGGGAATATTAACAACAAAGTTGAATTCTTTAAAGGAAAACCAAGGAGACAAGATTGGTTTCTGTATGAATTGATAACAAAGTAATTTCAAGATATAACTGAGCATGAGGATTCTTCAATATTATGAGTGTACACTTGAATTAGCAATCACAGGGTTTAACTACTAAAATTTCTGAGAAGAAGGGAAAACATATGAAAAAAAGATCATTCTGATTCTCATTCATTCCATACAGTTACTCTCAATCCCTTATTTGCACACTATTGGCATACTTCTGCATGCCCATATCAGACTTGGATTCGTTTATTAAATATGCAATCAACAAGAAGATTGAATCTTAGAGATAGGATTGATTCCCCAATTACAGAAAATCCCAATAAATATTAATAACAATCTCTCAGATCCACTATAATTGATCATATCCATCTGATATAACAAACTTACAATACTTTATCTAAAGATCATAGAGAAAAAACTCAAGCCCTCTAAATGAGTTTTGTAATCATATTTTTAGTAAACTAACAACAAAACCCCCTATGAATCTCCTATGACTCTGTTAACTAAACCACTTTGACTCTTTCTAATCTTCTAGATACCATTTCCCATGGTATTTACAATGAGAATGAGGAAAACACTTCCTCTTACAAGATCTTGAGCTTCTAGAGTCTTATTATTAGTTTGACTTGCGATGGATGCTCTTGCATCAGACTCCCATGGTATGAAAAATGACATGGACTCATGTCCATGAATCTTTAAATTGTTTTCATACTACTATAGTTGTTCACTTCTAGAATCTTTCATCTTACTCTATTGTTTTCTACTTTCCTCATTACCATACATATTTTTAGAAAACCGTATTTTGATGATGAACTTCTGCTTTAGTCCAATATACTTCCACTTGGGGATCTTTCTCAAATGCACTAATGATCTCTCAAATTATAATCTAACTCTCACTTCTTCATATTTTCCTATTTTTTATGCATGATATTGTTTCCCTTATGCATCGCTGCTTCATTTATGTGTAAAATATTAGCATGTTTGTTTCCATATCTTCAACATTTGCATCTGTTTCCAACATCTTCATCTCATAATAATTTCTACAACCATGTAGGTGTCTTTCCAATGCCCAAAGAACTTGATACTCTACTCTAATCAATTTATCCTTTAGCAAATATTTTGTCTTTCACATCATTGTGCATTTTTATTCTCGAGTCTATCACATATATATTCAACTCAGACTCATCATCTATCAAAACTAGTTGTTGTCGATCATGCATCCAAAATGTTGTCTTTACACTTTTATGTTCATCAATCCACCACCTAATGACAATTTTTTGGTGGTGAGAAATTATAACTACTTCTCTATCTCCATTATTCCTATATATGCAAGGCACACATATCCCCTCTTGTTTTCATTGTCCACATGTTCATTGTCTTAAATGAAATCCTCTCCGCAATCAACTCCTCATTCAACACAAAAAACATACAATCCATAATTCATACTCACTCCTTAATTTATCTACTTGTGGATTTCCTTCCCAATTTATGATCATGTAGTATGACCATTTAAATCATGTTTCTCTTTTACATATGCATAATCTTCTTGAATTCCTTGTTTTTCTACAATTTGTTGATTGCACCCTTTAGTCATGTTGTATACAACAAAAAATAGAATTTTCTATCTCCAAACATATTAAATTTGGGTTCTGAACTTTCTTGTTGTGCAAATGTCAAGATTCTCAAAATATTTTCAGCCTTGTAGTTGTTAACTTCTCATCAAACGAGAAATGTGCAATAACTAACTCATACGTTAACTATTGAACCCACATACCTTTGAACTTTTATGCTTAGACTCATTCCTTAGCTATCATTGTTTCTTTAGTTATACTATCATCCTTCATAAATTTTTGATAGTCTCCCTCATCTTCTTGTAGATACTTCTCCATGATAAAAAATACTACCCAACTTTCTTTTTGGTAGTTATCCCTCCAATCTTTCTTTGATTCACCATTATCATGACACCTTTGAAATGGTCTTCATGCTCTAGACTTGCATGTCCTTCATTTCCTTATTTCAAAGTCCATTTTAGGACTCTTTACACTTCACCCCTATAATTTCTTTCAAAACAACCTATGTATTTATTCTATTCAAGATCCATTTCACGTTGTCTTTCTTTAGTACCTATATAACCGGCATACACACACATTTTTAGATTCAAAATAATGAGACTCCTTGGTCTCGATTGATTCTTCTAGCATCCTCTCTTTATGTTTGGATTAAATTTCAAATCACTTGATGAGGATTTCATCCTGCACCTAATATTTTTCACCTTCTTCTCTAAGGATTGGTCCTTGCTCAAGTTCACAATAGTGAACTTATACTTCATACTTAGTTGCCTGAATTTCTTCTTCTTTCTTCCTCCAATATTTTAGTTAGCCTCTTATACAAATTATTAGTTGGGAACTTTACCTTCTTCATCAAAATCCATCCACTTCTATGGTCTTCTTCAATTCCTTCTTTAAGAAGTCTCATCATATCACTAAGTTTCTCTTTCAACTTAGTTATCGTCCTGTCAAATTCTTCATCACTCATCTTTCTATGGATTCCTCTTGAACCCTTAGAATGACTGTCTATAGTCATCTTTATTCTATGAGATTCACAATTCTCAATAGTGAATTGCAAATAATAATTTGAAATAGCCTGTCTTTAACACCCCGCTACACAATACCTCATCGAACGTTTCTCCTTAACTTGATATTTTGGTATCTCTCTGGTCCTTATACCAAAACTTTGATTTTATTCTTCTCCTTTAGAATTTCGTACTCATGTATCCTACTGAGAGCTTCCACTTCTCTCCTTCTCCTCAACAACTTCTACCCAACCTCAGCTGGAAGTTATTAAATTTCTTCTACTAAAAAGGTTTTGCCACTTACTACTACTTGCCAAGAATATATAAAAATTATCCTTCCCATAATTAATTATAAAACATAAAAACTATGTTTTTTTTCCATCTCTCATCTGAATGTTCTTCTTCCATTTAAAGCTGCTTCTATTTTCATCTAATTCCTTCTTATGTTTGTCTACAGCAACTTCCTATTTCTTTTCAGATTTCTTCCTTCTAAAATTCCTCCTTTCTATAAGAAGTCTTGGCCTACTATGTTCCCTTTTTGAATCCTCCTTTATTATTTATTTGTAAACTTGTTATTTGCCCCTTTTATTCTTTTCTTATCTACTATCCATGTGCTACAAAACATACATTTTCCCTCAACAAAATACATATATATACCCAAAATTTAATGTAGAATAAATACCTTACTTTCAGATCTTCCCCAACCTATAGTTTATGCACTTGTCATTAAATCCTCTTTCTGTAATTCATATTTTGTGGGCTGATGCACAATCATGGACTCCTTTAAAGACATTTTAGATGCCACATAATACTGGAAAAACATGGAACCTCTCACTTTAGGTGAGAATTAGGGGTACTTCCCTAATGAATTTGAAGATGAAGTAAAAAGACAAAAGATAGGTAATTGAATCAGCTTTCATAATATAAAACATTTATGGAGAAAAAATGTGTGTAAATGATTATAAAATTAGTTTCCGTGAAATTGGGTTTTCAAAATTATTGCACATCATAACACATATGTTTGTTTGGGTGCAACAATATATGAGGTAAATGATGTCAATTTTGTATAAAATCTTGCAGACATGTAAAGGACATTTGGGCTTAGTGCAACACTATTTATTCATATTGTTTCATGAATTTTTTTTATTATTAATTATTGAAGTAAAAAAAACTCGAAATGAAAACATTCTATGCGGGTGCAACACTTTAGAGGAAAAAATTAATGAAATCCTTGATTTCTATATATAATATTGTAGAGAACGCTCTCTTCTAGTGCACCATATAGTTTTCTTGGAAAATGGTGAAGGCAATCAAAAGTAATATAAAAAACAATCGATGTATCTATTTTCGAAAACTAACCTATGTCATTTAGAAAAATAATAATAAATAATTAAAACATACATTTGAAGTAAAAGATTACATATTTAGAATCGTAAGATTGTACTCTACAATATGCTAATTTTTCATAAAAAAACACTGTGTTTATCAAAACAAAACACGCCATCAAAACTGAGCATATTGATAGAATTCTAAAAGACACACATTAGCCCTGGTTTTTATGTCCTAGTCAATAGGTTCGGTAGTCCGAAGCTGATTTCGAACATAATGCCAAACCTTATTCCCACCGAGTTTTTAAATTTTTAAAACACGCATATGCGTTATAACGCATATAACGCATATGTGTTATTCATATCACATATGCGCTATATCGCATATGCGATATAGAACATATGTGATTCATATCGCATATGCGTTTTTGCTTAACTAATTTGGTATGAGAGTAAAAAAGAGTAATGGCATCCTTATTCCATTATAATACCATTTAGACTCCCATTATTCCATCCAGACGGTCTATGGGGTGGCTCATGGCCCAACATTACATTGGTTAAGAGGGGGCGGGGGAGTCAAAATAGGGAGAGGAAGGTGTAGAGGGAATCATGAGTCAAAGTAGGGAGAGGAAGGTGTAGAGGGAATCATGGGAGGGAGGGATGGGTAGGGGACATATATGGGGGGGATGAAGGGAGGATAAATATAAGGGGAAGGGAGGGATGGCTATGGGAGATATATGAGGGGGAGATGGAGAGAGGACATATATGAGGGGGGGACGGGAGAGATATGAGGGGTGGACGGTTGTTCATCGATGTCTGCAAATGTACGGTGCATAGAATAGAATAGATCATATGGTACCAGAAGTCTGTTAAGAACCCATGTCAACCCCCCTCTTTATTTTGTCGGTATATTTTGTCAAATGCATATGCTTTGTAAGTCGTCCCATTAGTATGATGTATTATCTCAAATTCATGGGGAGTAAGTAATAGTTGTTAAGTTGTCTAGTTAATAGGTTGCATTATCCCACATTCATGTGGAGTAATAGTTGTTTAGATTAGACTTAGTATATAAGTATGTGTTGAGGCTAATGAAAGCATTGAAGAGTTATTTTGTATTGAGCTTGCTCAAAGGAGGTTGCCCCCTTGAAGTGTCCCACGATCAATAAAATCTCTTTTGTGCTCCAATATTTCTGTTATATCGTGCATTTTGATTTTTCATTGCAGGAGGTTCTTCACATCTGGTATCAGAGCACTTTCTTAGGCTCGTTGGGTAGCATTTCGGGAAAAAAAAATTATGCCGTGCTTCCTGGCTCTATGCGTTTTACAGTTCTTCTTCTTCTTGCAGCAATATTATTCATCCGGATTAGGGATTAAACCCTATCCGCTTAACTGTGGGAAGTACTTGGGCATAGCCTTAAAACTCATTGTGAGGAGTACCACAGGAACCCCAAAGTAGCTGGCCATTAAGAGGACCTACCAAGAGAAAAGGGCAACGACCCCCACCAGATTGACTAGATTCCCATCCATGAAGAAAACCAAAGAGATGTTGTTTTTGGCCAAGCGGTCAGCAGTTTTACCTGCGTCATGAAGTGAGGGGTACTGTCCCAATACTCAAGCCTGAGACAGCCTTGGTGGCCGAGTGACTACCTTTGAACCAACAGGAACCTGAATATACCTAGGGTCCATCTCTATTCATAGTTGATAACATTCAGAATTTCAAAATTGTCATAGATCATTTACTCCATTTCCTGTGGATAAAATGCAACTTCTAGCACCACCACAGATTAGTTCTTTAGGAAAAAAAAAGAAGTATAAATTTCTGTTTTTCAGCCATATCTTCCTTGATTTAGCTCCGTTTTTCTTGAAATTTCACTTTCACCCCCGTAATACCATTCTGCATATTCCTTCATTGAGTCCCTTATCCCCAATTTCACTTCCTCAAGGCCAAAATTCCACATTTGTCAATTTTTAGAATTTGTCATAACTTCTCTAATTCTCACCCAATCACCTTCAATTTTTTCCACGGTGCTCATTTTCCATTTCTGCTTCATTGTCTCTCTGTAACAAATTTTCCAATTCTTTCATCCCACCTCTGAAATTCACATTTTTTGCTTCTTGTCCCTAAAAAAGTGTCCAAAACCCCGTAAAACCCCAATTACCTCCCCAAAATTTTCCCAACTAAAAAGTCTCCTTTTCTAAAACCCTCTCCATTTTTGTTTTTCTACCCATTACCTGTTAAAAAAAAAAACTGCTAATGGTTGTCACCCGCGCCAGAGCAAATAAACAAATGGAAGAAGAACTTGCTGCGATCAAGTCCAAACTTGAGGATCTAGATAAAAAATTTCTCGACCTTCATCTTCAGCATTCACCCATGAACACCTGCCGCTAGCCTGAGTCTTCTGCAAACACTGGGTTCTCATCGTTTAGCAACTTCCATGGGCCGAAGCTGGATTTTCCTCGCTTCAAAGGTGATGATCCGACTGGATGGATTTATAGGGCAAAACAATATTTTAGTCTGCATAACACTTTTGATGTCAGTATAGTCCCCCTTGCATCCTTTAATTTGGAATAGGAAGCACTTCAATGGTTCCGTTGGTACATCAAGGCTCATGCTGAGCCAAACTGGCTAGATTTTTCCAAACTCCTCATGCAACGATTTGGTCCTATTGCTTTTGATGAATTCATAGGTGCACTCACCAAACTTTGCCAAAATGGCACTGTGCAGGAGTATTAGACATAATTTTAGAAACTCGCCAATCTCACAGAGGGATTTCCTAATGCATTCTACCTTAGTTGTTTTATCAGTGATATGAAGGATGCAATACACTCTGAGGTTAAAATGTTTTGCCCCAACACAATGATGGAAGACCTTGGGTTGGTTAAGCTAGCAGAGGACAAGATCTAGGCTCAACAACGCTCCAAATCCACTCTTGTTCCATTCAGACCTATGGTTCCTCAAAGAACCCAAAATATGCCAGCTCCTAGAACCACTCCTATCAAGCATTTATCTGAAGAAGAGATGCGGGAACATCGGAAAAAAGGGAATTCTATAATTGTGACGAGAAATTCACCTAGGGACATAGATGTGTTGAGCAAAATCTCTATCTCTTGGATGTGGATTCTCCACCCGCTCTTGAAATTTTTTACGATGCTTAGGATCCCACAGATGATGATGGTGACATTCAACAACTTCCTGCTCCAGAGGACCAACTAGAGATATCTCTCCATGCCTTAGCCGGAGTCACCACCCCAAAAACCATGCGGGTCAGAGGGTTCTTCAAAAAACTCCCTCTTACAATACTCATTGATTCTGGTAGCACTCACAACTTCATTGACCTAAGGATCTCCAAACAGGCTGATTATTTCATCCATCCTTGCTCCAACTTTGAAGCCATGATTGCCAATGGGGGAACCTTACCTTGTAAAGGGAAGTTTCGTAATGTGCGCATCTCTATGGGGGATTATAACTTGTTCTCTGACATGTTTTCCTTTCCCTTAGGTAGATGTGATGTGGTTTTGGGCGCTCAATGGTTACACGCACTTGGACCCATTTTATGGGATTTTGCTGAACTTTGGATGCAGTTTTCAATCAATGGTACCAAACACACATTGCGGGGATTACAACTAGGGTCTCTCAGCCTCATCAATTTGCATCGCATGGAAAATCTTCTTAAGAAAATTTGACATGGTGTCATTGCTCAGCTCCATTTCATTCAGATGCAACCTGTAGCAGCCTCAACTACTCCATTGGATCTTCAACAAATTTTGGATTGATATGCATGTGTGTTTGCTAAGCCAGTGGGATTTCCACCTTCCCGACCCGAGGACCATCGTATTCTAATCCTTCCTGGAAGTGTCCCTCCCAACATCAGGCCCTATTGCTACCCATTTTAGCACAAGACAAAAATTGAGATGCTTGTTCACGACTTACTCAAGCAAGGTGTTATTCACCCTAGCACTGGTTCCTTTTCTTCACCGGTCCTTCTAGTCTAGAAAAAATATGGGTCATGGCACCTTTGCATCGAATTTCAAGCACTTAATCACATCACAATCAAGGATAAGTTTCCAATTCCTATTGTTGATGAGCTTTTGGATGAGCTCCATGGTGCTCATTTTTTATCCAAGTTGGATCTTCATTCTGGGTATCACCAAATTCAAATCCATGTGGATGATATCCCTAAAACAGCTTTCCACACACATGATGGCCATTATGAATTTTTGGTCATGCCATTTGTTTCTCACAAATTCCCCTTCCACGTTCCACACATTGATGAATAAAATATTTCGGCCCTACTTGTGAAACTTCATTCTGGTCTTCTTTGATGATATCTTCATCTATAGTAAAACCTAGGCTGAGCATCTCCAACATCTGGATCTTGTATTGCAACTTTTTTGTGATCATCATCTCTGTGCCAAACAATCTAAATGTGTTTTTTGGCAGAAGGAAGTAGAGTATCTCGAGCATATTTTTTTAGCACAAGGGGTTTGTGTTGATCCTGCCAAAATCGATGCCATGAAAAGTTGGCCACCTCCTGAGACCTTGAAGAGCCTTCATGGGTTTTTGGGACTTACTGGCTACTATCACGAGTTTGTCAAGGATTATGGGAATATTGCAGCTCCATTAACAACTCTATTGAGAAAGGATGCTTTTGCATGGACACCTGCTGCTGAGTGTGCATTTGAGAAACTGAAACAAGCTATGTGTACCACACCTGTTCTATTTATTCCTGATTTTTCCAAGCCCTTCACTATTGAGACTGACGGTTGCGACAATGGACTTGGTGTTGTCCTCCTCCAAGACTAACATCCCATTACATTCACCAGCAAATCCCTATATGGTAAGAATTTAGCCGCCTCTACATATGAGAAGGAAATGATGGCTATTTTGCATGCTGTATAGAAGTGGCATCCATACCTCTTAGGGAATCATTTCTGCATCAAGACTGATCACCAGAGTCTGAAATATTTCATTGAAAAATGAGTCTCATCCCCAACACAACAAAAATGGGTTAGCAAACTCATGGGTTATGACTATGAGATCACTTACAAGAAGGGTAAGGACAATCTTGTGGTGGACGCTCTTTCCCACACATTTGATGACCATGCTTATCTTTCATCTATTTCTATGCCTATTCCAAATTGGTTACAATCTATTCAGCAAGGCTATGTCAATGACTCTTCCTTATCTCAAATCATCCAACAGTTGGCCAATAATCCTTCTCTTGTACCGCATTAATCTTGGGATGGTTCTTCTATAAGATACAAGGGTTGCTTGGTGCTTCCCTAGAGCACAGATATTCACCAGGCTGTCTTCTATGAACTCCATGCTTCTCCAGCAGCAGGGCACTCTGGGTTCCTCAAAACGTATGAGTAGGCCTGACATAACTTCTTTTTGAAGGGAATGAAACGAGAAATTCAACAGATGGTTGCTGAATGTGATACCTGCCAGCGCCACAAGAGTGAAACTACACTCCTCCCCAACTTGCTCGAATCATTTCCCATCCCTTCAAGGATTTGGACAGATATTTCGACGGATTTCATCGACGAGTGCCCTAAATTTGGAGGGAAGACCGTAATATTGATTTTGGTTGATTGACTCTCCAAATATAGTCATTTTTGTGCTCTCAGCCATCCATATACTGCCTCCTCAGTCGCACAAATTTTCATGGATCAGATATTCTGTCTTCATGGAATCCCTTCTTCCATTGTCTCATACCTCGATGCAACTTTCACAAGTCATTTTTGGATTGAACTCTTTCGCCTCACTGGAACCAAACTGAAAATGAGTTCAGGATATCACCCATAAACAGATGGTCAAACTGAAGTCACCAACAAATGCTTGGAAAGATATCTTCGTTGCTTCACCTTTGAACAACAACATCAATGGGCAAAGTGGCTCCCTCTCGCTGAATGGTGGTATAATACTTCCTACCATACTACATCTAAAATGACTCCATATGAAGCTGTTTATGGGAAGCCACCCCCAGTGCTCCTTCCATACACCTCCCATAGTTCACCAATTCAAGCAGTTGACATGGTTCTATGCAACCGTGATCATATTCTTCACATTCTGCAAGAGAATCTTCACATGGAAAGAAATCGCATGAAGCAGCAAGCCGATTGTTAGCACTCAGAATGTACCCAAGGTTGTGAAAGGTAAATCCCAAGGTAACAGCAACAACCACTTTTAGAAAGAAACTGGTTTTTCTTTCCAGAAAGGGATCTCTCGAATATAGATTTTACAAGGCCAGAAATATACGTCAACACTCAAAGATTATAAAGGTGGTTGAAACAATATGCATAACCATTGGGCATGGGGTCACATATAAATAAATAACATAAAATCATATGCGTAGAAACTCATCAGAGGAAAGGTAACCATTCAATCACAGTCATTCATTTAATCCATTTAGAGCAGGAGAAGTAGAGCACAGTCCATCAATATAGAGCATCAAGATATGAATTCAATATTGACTTTAGCAAAAAGGTTTATAAAATATTTGAAACAATGACCAGAGCATAATAAATATGAATTCCAATCATTCAACGCTTTGTTCCAAATACGAAGAAAACAGAATGGAGTGAGCACAAGAAATAACAATCACAAAGAAAGAAGCACAGACTGTAATACAAATGGCGCAGGAATCTCTGATAATCTCTTCGCATTCAATTTCTTGCTAAAAAATATATGTCTTTCAAAAACATTCAATAATAGGACGGGTTCCAACCCCCATCTCATAAAATAGATGCAAATATATAGATAAAATAATTTGATCTTCCAACAAGATTCATAACTGAATGATCGGCTTAATTAAAGTCTTGTAACTGAATTCCTAACTCTTAGGAATAAACTACAGCTTCAATCCTAACAAATCATTAAGCTAAAATCAACTTGATAACATGTCTTCGTCTAGTCAGCTCCTTGGCGCATAACACCTGTCTCTATGAATGAAGGATGTATTTTGTCTTTCCAAACCTCTCCACGGATTTCCACTGCTCAGCGCTTGGGGTATCGCATTCCATCATTTCTCGAATGGACACTTCCAGCTCCATGTACGCTTCATATGATACCTTGGGCAATCCTCTTCTGACAAGCAAGAACTTTTGTAAAATTTTGAAATCCTCTGTCAATTTATCCACAATAGCTTTCCCTCTTAGGCCTTTTTCCAAATCATCAAATTTGGAGTGGTCCATGCGGCTCTGAACTAACAAGCTATGATAATGCTCCTGAGAAAACATCCTTCCCTCCTCATCCTAAAAGGAAGGTAGGCCGTCTTCAAATAGTTCCTTGAAAACCTGCTTGAATTTATTAACCTGTGCAACCATTTCATTAGCTCTGTCTTGGACCATTTTCATTAAATGATGCTTGTGGATAAATTTCTTAGCCCATAGTACTATTGATATCCTGTCCTTTATTCCCATGTCATGTAATTTCTGATATATCAATGAATTTAAGAAATTCAATGTGTTCTGGGCTGTGGTAAGGGGCCTTCTTTTCATATGTTCATTCACTAACTTTAGTCTTTGGTGGGCCAAGTTGATCAAAATGCATAGATCATCGATAAAATTCAGATAGTGCTGGAACTTGGTAATCTCTATAGACAAGGTGTCCCAAATGATGTTCTTTGCCCCTTGGAGGGGACCTTTCCCAACGTTCTTCTCTTTCAGTTCATTGAATTTCTTTTGCAGCTGATTTCGGTCTTGTAATATTTTGTTTTTACTTTCACTCACTTTGGCCAACTCGAACCTGATCTTTTCATTCTCTTCTTTTAACTCTTTTATTTCTTCCTCCTCTAAGCTGACCTGGGACATAGGTATTGACAAGTCATCTGCAGAGAAGTCATTCAATGGTTTATCAATATTCACAATAGATAAGTCTTCATCAATAGGAGTCTGACTCATCAATTCTTCCATGATTTCCTTTTCTTCATTTTGGTCCCTTTTTAGTAAGGAAATTTGAGATATCAGTTCACTTCGTTCGGCTTCCCATCTGTGCTTTTCCTCTTGTAAATCGATATCTTTTCCTTTATGCTCCATCATCTCCTGCTGCATCTTGTCTTTCTCTTCCTGCAGAGCCAATAACTCGAAGCATTGAACATGCTCAGTGCCCGGGATCTTCAATTTTTTCTTTAAAACTTGGAGCGCATTGTCCTTTTCTTCTAGCATTCTTTTGACTGCCTGGGTGTTATCTTTCTCATTACCTAAACTGACAATATCTGCTTGTAGTTTCTTAATCTGAATGGCATTGGCCTTATTTTCAACTCTTTCATGCTTCAATTGAATTTCTAATTTATCTATCAAAATTTGTAGTTTGTTTATTCTCATCATAGCTTGTAAAAAGTCTGAATAGATGATATCACTTGTTTGCTTGTGAAGCTGTATCTTGTTCGGTACACTGATTTTATCCAACCGGATTTCCATCTCTGACATCTTTTTGTCATTCACCATGGCCAACTTGAAGGTATTTCTTTCGGCATCTCTGGCAGAGATCAAAGAAGTTTTTGGATTATTTAAATTTCTTACTTGTGGGAGCAAATTTCTTGTCTCTTCCAGAGACTGCTTTCTTTTCTCCATATAACTGGCTTTGAGTTCCTCTTTTGACTTGAAGGTTAGGCTTGATTCTGAACCATCAACACTTTTAAAAGAAAACTGATTTATTTGTACAGCTTTTGTTGGGACCAGAGCAACTTTCTTGAAATCATCAGAAATATCTTCATTTGAAATTCCACCACCTTGAGACAACTTGGATTTTTTATGTGATCCGTCTTCATCCAATTCCATGCTCTCGACCTCGGAAAGACTTATTTTAATTAAAATGTTAGGATTCTATGTCATTTGGGATACTACCATTGGTACAGTACGTGTATTTTCATCAGATCTGGGAGTCTCCATAAACTGCAACAGATTGGCTGTTTCAGCCAAACCTTCAATAGACTGGTAATCAAATGGTTTGTTCTTGTTGGCCTGTTTCCTCAGGGAGATTACATGTGGGGATCATAATTCACCTTTGGCTCCTTCTGAAATTCCATGTTATCCAATGATTTTTCAATAAACACTAAGGCACCTTTATTCTTGAAAATAAAGGAGACAACCTTAAGAGGAAATTTGACACTTGAGGATTTTTTAAAAACTCCAAAATGCTCTTCTTCTGAATGCAGCCTCTGCCTCATGAACTCCAATGCAAAAATTCTTGGAGTGAGGAAAGATGGTAACCTATAAGGTTTCCCAGTAAATCCGTATATTCTTAAAACTGTGGAATCTTTATTCAGGAACCAGTGCCCAACTCGGTCCTCGGGTGAGGACTGCATTAGACATTTCATCTCTTCTAGCACACGGGGCAATTCTTCATCGAACAACATTTTATATATCTCAGACATGATTGAATTGGCGAATTCAAACATACTGATTTGCTTGGGCAAATCGAAGGAGAAAATAGTGCTTAAAAATTGTAACTCAGTGACGTTTGAACATAGCAAGATGTTCAACAAGTAAGTTTGAAATTTAAAGAACTGGACTTTTGGAAATTCACTTAACTGAAGATGGATTTCTTCCGCTAAGTATTCGTCAAAACTGAATACTGGAACCGACTGGGACTCAGAACTTAAAGAACTTATTTTCAATAAAAAACCGAGGATAACTTCATTCACGCGACAATCATCATCAAGACCTAAAATTTGACATACTAATGATACTACTAATTGAACTTCATCTTTAAGAATATGCACAGGGTAAGGCAAGAAAAGATCATCTAAATATTGACCTTCTTTCAAAACACTGGATAGGAAATTGCAACGGACTTCCTTGTCACAGCTTTTATACAATTTAGTAAGGATAGACTCATTCACAGGTTCACATTTTTTAAGGTAACTGTCAGGCAAATTGAGGTTTTCGCGAATGACATTGGCATTAATTCTACAGAGTGCTCGGGATGTAGTCTGGCTTACAATGATTCTCTGTGAAGCGGAATAATTAACAGCACACTATTTTACAAATTCTGGAAAATGCAGGGTTTGTTCGATGGTGAAATAGTATAAAAAGGATTTACATACATTCAAGACATCATTTCCTTGTGAGTTATAGTGCCATAACCTTTCCTTACTGACTGATACGCTTCCTATAGATAGAAATGGGTCGCACACGCCTCTATCTCTATCAACTAAATAATCTTCCATGTCGTCTACAATACGACCAGACCCTTGCAATTTCTTCCCCTGGTCCATAATTCAGTTGATAAATGGCAATTAGACAAATGAATTATGGGTGTTTAAGCCTTACCTGTTAACTGTAGCAGTGTGCGTTCGAAACTGATAGTCGAAGGTTGACGAATCCACAGGTCTTTTTCACCCTTCCGGCGCCAATAAAATAACCACGAGACAAGTCAACTTCCCTTTTATAGGACCCCACTCCGGAGCATTCCTTTGGCGGTTTCCACTAAACCACTTTCTCCTCTGGATTCCACCACGATCGGCCACGTGGACAGTGGTTTAGATTCCACAACCACCCTTCGCCTTTATCTGCCATGTACCTTCACACTCTGGATCCATTCATGACCATTGATCTCTTTCACATTTGATTTTCAACCCTCCGATCAAGCGCCATGTACCTCATTCCGTCGGGCGTCCTAGTCGTATCCATCGTGCAAGTTTCCGCTCCAGAATCATCCACAACCGTTGATGTGATCTACCTTTATTTCTCTGCCGTTAGATCAAGAAACATGTACTTGATTCCGCCGGGGCTTCGTTGTTTTAACAATCGCGCGGGTTTACAAAGCGGATTTTATACAGGCCGTGGATCTGTTCGAGCTAGATTGACGACCGTTGATCCATATATCATGTTAAACGGCCGCATATACTTATTTTCCTCGCATTTTTCTTGGGAGTGGATATAATACAAACCATTGATCTTCACCTTTTTGTTTCGCACCGTTGGATCTCGCAAGATTTCACCGCTTACTAGCCTTTGTCCTACTCTTATACTATAAATTTTAGCCAAAGTTTGACAAATGACCATTATTTTCTCTCCACCATGGTCTCTTTCATCCCCTACTAAATAATGGTGTTAACAGCTGGCTCCATCTAGGGATGATATCCTCCCTGCGAGGTATCAAAGAACTCGTAGACCAGGTGCCTGTTTTTGATTTTTTCACAATAACTTGCAGAAAACTCATCTTTTGTTTTTTGTAGATATATTATTTTTTGTTTTGAGAAAGGGAGAGCACACCTCTTGTACCTTAGGGCCTTCACTGTGGGCTTCAAATACATTAGGCTTACCATTCATGTTAACTTTGTAAAGAGAAATAAGTATTTACAGGCTATAATACAAATTTTACCTTCCTCCTTAGGACAGGTAATGTTTTAGGTACCTTCCATTGACGGGATTATTGTCCAGAAGAACCCCGTTTGGATATTCCAACAGAATTTCATTTTTCCCTCTGTAACCAGCAACAACGTAAGGACCTACCCACATATGGTCAAATTTTCCATGTTTGTCTTTGTTCGGAGCATCCCATTTCAGGACCAAATCGTCAATCTGAAACTGCTCTTCTTTGATTCTCTTGTCAAAAGTACTTTTCATTTTCTCCTGATGTGAGTGCACCCTATCATAAGCTTTATTCCTTTTCTCCTCCAGTTCAATAATCTGATTTATTCTCCTTTGCATATGATTAGGTTCTTCTTGCTGATCTTGGAAATACCTCATGACTGGGACACCTAACGATGCTGGAAAAAAAAATTCAGTTCCATACACCAGTTGGAATGGAGACATGCCAATCACTCTTTTGGTACTAATCCTGTTAGCCCAAAGGCATACTTGAGCTTGGTGTGCCAGGATCTTTTGTTATCTTCTAACAGCTTCTTGATGATCCTCACTAGGCTTTTATTAGAGGATTCTGCCAACCCATTCCCCTGTGGATAATAGGCAGTTGAATGATTGAGGCTTATATGGTACTTGTGACAGAAATCAATAATTTTCTTGGATTTAAATGTGGTTTCATTATCTGTTACTATTCTTCTGGGGCACCGGAATCAAGCCAATATATTTTCCTCAAGAAAATCCATGATTACATTCTTTGTGGATCTTCTAGTGGGGATAGATTCAATCCATTTTGTAAAATAATCTGTAGCTGTCAAAATCCATCTGTGTTGTCCTGATGAATTGGGATTTATTTCGCCAATAAAATCCAAACCCCACTGCTGAAACAGAGCTTCTACTGTTATAGGATTCAAAGGGAGAGGAAGTACTTTTCTTTTTTTGTCAAAAATTTGGCATTGATGACACTTACTGGTTTCTTTATACACATCTGAAAATAACGTAGGCCAATAATAGCCTGCTCTTAGAATTTTGTTTGCTGTCACCTTCCAAGAATGATGCCCCCCACAATCTCCCTTATGAAATTCTTTGACTGTATGATGAGCTTCATTTTCCAAAAGACAATTCAGCAACACTCCTTCGGGGTCTTTCCAATAAAGATATTGATTTAGAATGCAAAATTTGGTAGCTTTTAATTTTATGGATCGGGCTCTTGACTTACTCAACCCCTCCGGCGCTTGCAAATTTTGAAGGACATATACAATATCAGAATACCATGGAGAAGCCACAAAATCAGGCATTATTTCCACTTCTGTATCTAATTGATTAGCTTGATGAGATAAGAAATTAATCTACAAAGCTTCACAATTTGAATTAGCCATCATTTTAGCTAATCCTTTTCCTTTAATAAACTTGGTGGGTTTTATTTGGATATCATACTCCAACAATGTAGCAATCCATTTTGCTCTTCTACCTTCTGGATCTGGTTGTGTCAAGATTCTGTTTACTGCCGCAGATGGAACATGTGCAATTATATGTGAATGCAGAATATATACTTGGAAATCCTTCAGTGCTTTGACTAAGGCATAAGCTTGTTTCTCCATAATGTCATATTTCAATTCTCCATCCCTCAACATTTTGCTAAAAAATGCTATGGTCTGTTCCAAATTCTCATCATTTTTCTGTAACAAAACTGCTGCTATAGTATATTCTAAAGCATATGAAAACACTGAGAAGTCTCTGGTGAAATCTGGGCTCGCCAACACAGGAGCCTCTGATATTTCTTTTTTGATTTCCCAAAAAGACTTTCTAGCTTCAGCATTCCATTTTATCTCGTGACCCTTTTTTAACATATTTGTGATATTCATTAAGATCTCAGCAAAACTTGGCACAAACCTTCTCAAAAAATTTACCTGCCCCAAGAATGATTGTGTCTCTTTTTTACTCCTTGGTTCACCCACTTTCAGGATTGCACTCACCCTCTCAGGATCAATTTTTATTCCATCTTTTGATATTATATGGCCCAACAACTTTCCCTCTTCTAATGCAAAATTGGACTTCTTTGGATTCAGTGATATGCCAAACTTCCTACATTTCATGAAAACTTTCTCCAGATGATGCAGATGCTCTCTGTCAGATTTTGAATAGACTGTGATATCATCCATGTAGATCACTACAAAATTCCCAATTTCCCCTGCAAAAGCAATGTCCATAGCTCGCTGGAAAGTAGCTCTTGCATTCATCAAGCCAAAAGGCATCTTTGCATACATAAAGGTGCCCCAAGGTGTAGTGAAAGCAGTTTTTTCTTGATCTTCAGGAAATACTTTGATCTGATTATAGACGAAAAAGCCATCCAACATTGAAATTCTTTCAGCTCCAACTACTTGCTACAGTATATGATCCATCTTGGGTAGAGGATAGTTATCCTTCATGGAAACTTTATTCAAATTACGGAAATCTATGCACAATCTTATCTCTCCGTTCTTTTTTCTAACAGGAACCAAGTTTGCAACCCACTTTGAAAACCTCAGTGTTACAATGATCTTGGCATCAAATAGCTTCTTGATCTCTTTCTCAATAATAGGCAGCAACTTAGTATTTATCCTTCTGAGTTTCTGTTTAAAAGGTCTTTCCCCAGGCTTTATAGGAATAGTATGTTGTATGATAGAGGTATCATACTCCTTGAGATCCTCATAACTCCAAGCAAAGACATCTGTATATTTTTTTATTAATTTCACATATTATTCTTTTTCTTTTTCAGGTAATTTCTTGGAAAACTTCACAATCTTAGGATTTTCTTCTGTACCAATATTCTTTTCTTCAATTGCATCCTCAATGGGCTTCACTTTGGGATTCTTAGCTACATCATTCTGATCAAAAAGTTTTTCTAAAGGAATTAGTCCTCTTGGTATGAAATTGTTTTTTAACTGGATAATATCTTTACCTCCTAAGGTTCCCTTTAACTTCTCGGCACCATTCCCTTCTTCCTCAAACTGTTCCTCATCTTGAATACTCTCGGCATTATCATTTTCAGTATCGATAGGTGTATTCACAAATTCTCCTGAGAGCTCTAGGAACCTTCTGATCTGCATATCATCTTCGAACACCTGCCAGTATTTAGATTTATCAGGAATAGACGGTCTATTTACAATTTCCACCTGGTATTCTCTTTGACCAGCAACAGGGGTTTCAAATTTTCCAGCGGCCACAGCTAAAGAATCAGCTACCAAATTTTCATGTCTGGGAACTACCTGATTGTATGCTCTGTAAAGAGGTTTCCCAACATATCCCATACTTCATTCCTATAAGCCCTCATCCAAGGATGCCTGGTTTGATAGCTTTCATTTACTTGATTTATCACCAACTCTGAGTCCCCCAAGACTCTTATTTTTTGAGCTCCCAAATATTTTAAAGCATGCAATCCCAATAACAAAGCTTCATATTTTGCCACATTATTTGTGCACTCAAATGTTAATTTATATGATAAAGCTTTGAAATCTCGAATAGGAGAAATTATATACACACCAGCTCTAGCACCGATTTTTGCAGCAGATCCGTCAAAGTATATAATCCGCTGACCTTCCATTTTTTGCTTCGCTTCCAAAGCATCCTTCTCTAGCACTTCCTTTTCCTTATTCTCTTCAGACTTCTTCTGCAATGCCTCTTCTATATCATGTGGAAAAGCATCATTAAAGAAAATGGAAGACCCTAAGTCAGTATCAATAGCATAGATGTGATGAATTTCAGGTTTGTCTTGACTGCTTACTACATAAGGAGTTCTTTTTTCACTATATAACCTTTTGCTCCCATCTCGAACAGGAATTGTAGCATAAGACATATCCATCTGTAAACTACATTTCAACTTGGAAGTCCAAGATCTTGACAACAGCACCCCAAACTTAGGTGGAATATCTGCCACGACCACATCCATGACTATAGTTTTAGATGGCAATTTATTTAGGGTTACCACCATATCTTTAATCAAACCAAGGCATTTCACCCTTTTAGAGTCAAATGAGTACAAATCTTTATAAGGTCTTGTTACTTCTAATCCCAAACTTTCTACCACTCCTTTCGGCATTAAGTTGTGTGATTCCCCTGAGTCTAGCATAGCATTGTGGACCACCTTATCATGCACATTTAAACTCAAATAGAAAGGACCACTTTCTAAATTTTCAACTTTTGACCCAAATGAAATAGCAGGGTTATCATCGTTCAACTCTAAAATGTCAGATTGCCATTCTCCTTGATTTTTGACCATTTTTGTGATAGTATTTCTGTATTCAGTGTTTCTCAATAACTCATTAAATGGAACATAGATTTTTAGCTTTGAAAGTTCATTTTGTAAACTGAAACCAGAACCAATTTTTTCCACATCAACCGGAGCTGCTTGCTTTATTCCTTTATCTCTTTGTACATCATTTTCAACTTCTTTATTCACAAAATATTATTTTTGTAGTTATTTTCCCTTTTCTACATTCAAAGAACTAGTGGAAGGCTGATTTGGGCTAGCCTTTCCTTTGTTTATGAGGACATCCCTGTTCCTCAGTCTGATTTTCCTTTGCACATCATCCATAGCATGTAAATAGCCTCTTTGATACTGCTCGGTCTCCATTTCAAATTCTTCACTCCCATCTCCCTGTCCAAACATGTTATGCTCTTCCTCAGTAAGATATATCTCTGAGTCTTGTTCTCCAAAAAGATGAATCTCATTTTCAGCGGGATCTTCTTCATCAGCAACATAATTTTTTGGGAATGGCAGATGAATTTGTTGTTCCTCTTGATTTCTTAGATTTCTTACATCTCTTTGTCTATTTTGGGGAGGAACCAGAGGATTAGGTCTTCTGAAATTAGGATTCCTGATCTGAGGCTCAGCTTGTTCTCTATTGAATCCCCTATTATCCATAGTTAATCTATCCATCAAATTTTCCATGTTTTTCAACATCATTTCAAATTTGACATCATTAGTAGAAGAAGATGTAGAAGGAAAATTTTCTTCTTTTTTTCTTCTATCAATATCTCTATGCTTCATTTTTCCACTTACCATCATATTTGCTTCTACTTCTAGAGCATCAGTAAACATAGCAGCAAGAGTTGCTGATTTTCTTTCTCTTAATGAAAATGCAAAGTCATTATCAAAAGCTCCAGCATAATGTAATTTGGCTGCGGCTACAGAAGGTTTTATGTCCTCCAGAATGGATTTGTAAACCCTCATGAACCTGCTAGAAAACTCATGGACAGATTCAAAACCTCCCTTTTTGAGACTGTTATACTGAGATAGGAGCTGCAAAGGATTCTGTTTATCATCCCACCTATCTAGGAAAGCATTTTGGAAAGCCTGAAAATTCACTATAGACCCATTTGGCAAATCTTTAAACCATTTCTTTTCCTCGTCTGACAAACTTTGGGTAAACAACCACATTTTAACGTCTGGATAATCAACTTCTTCTAAGTCGATGAAATCTTCAAATTTGCTAACATCTTGTTTTGTGGTTACGTCACCCTCTTCGTCAAACAAAGAAATCCTTTGGGAATAGTTCTAAGGAAGGTCATGTAATATAGGAGGCAAACGCAAGGGAGCAAATCTGGCAGCCATTGGTCTAGGTGGATTCACAGGAACTGAAGAGCTTTGAGTATTTTGAGAGGTAAATGTTTCAACTTTAGTGGTTTGTTGCAAATCTCTCCAGAGGGAATCCAACAAGTAAGATTCTAACCTACGAGGATTGAATTTAGTATTCTTAAGGTCAGACTCATATTTGGTTCTCAACAAACCTTTCCCAGCATTAACTTCCCATTCTGGATCAATAGGAGAATGTTGAGATGATGATGCACCAAATAAAGGAAAACTTAACTTATCTTTATTTTTTCTCTTGAATAAATTTTCTAGATCTTCAAAACTTTTCAAAATTTTGGTATCAGAGTTACCTCGCGTGTGTCTTCTCAAAGCGAGAATGACTCCTTGAGTTCTGAAGAAGCTTTACAATGGAGTCGCCAGGACAAATATACAACCTTTTTACTATTAAAAATTCCCGTTTGCCCACAGAAATCTTCTTTAAACACTGTCGTTCTCCCAGGGCAGATATGCACCTTCGTTCCTCGGCAACGGCGCTAGTTTGTTAGCACTCAGAATGTACCCTAGGTTGTGAAAGGTAAATCCCAAGGTAATAGCAACAACCCCTTTTAGAAATAAACTGGTTTTTCTTTCCAGAGAGGGATCTCTCGAATACAGATTTTACAAGGCCAGAAATATACATCAACATTAAAAGATTATAAAGGTGGTTGAAACAATATGCATAACCATTGGGCATGGGGTCACATATAAATAAATAACATAAAATCACATGCGCAGAAACTCATCAGAGGCAAGGTAACCATTCAATCACAGTCATTCATTTAATCCATTTGGAGCAAGAGAAGTAGAGCACAGTCCATCAATATAGAGCATCAAGATATGAATTCAATATTGAATTTAGTAGAAAGGTTTATAAAATATTTGAAACAATGACCAGAGCATAATAAATATGAATTCCAATCATTCAACGGTTTGTTCCAAATATGAAGAAAACAAAATGGAGTGAGCACATGAAATAACAATCACAAAGAAAGAAGCACAGACTGTAATACAAATGGCACAAAAATCTCTGATAATCTCTTCGCATTCAATTTCTTGCTAAAAAATATATGTCTTTCAAAACCATTCAATAATAGGACGGGTTCCAACCCCCATCTCATAAAATAGATGCAAATATATAGATAAAATAATTTGATCTTCCAACAAGATTCATAACTGAATGATCAGCTTAATTAAAGTCTTGTAACTGAATTCCTAACTCTTAGGAATAAACTACAGCTTCAATCCTAACAAATCATTAAGCTAAAATCAACTTGATAACATGTCTTTGTCTAGTCAGCTCCTTGGCGCATAACACCTGTCTCTATGAATGAAGGATGTATTTTGTCTTTCCAAACCTCTCCACGGCTTTCCACTGCTCAGCGCTTGGGGTATCGCATTCCATCATTTCTCGAATGGACACTTCCAGCTTCATGTATGCTTCATATGATACCTTGGGCAATCCTCTTCTGACAAGCAAGAACTTTTGTAAAATTTTGAAATCCTCTGTCAATTTATCCACAATAGCTTTCCCTGTTAGGCCTTTTTCCAAATCATCAAATTTGGAGTGGTCCATGCGGCTCTAAACTAACAAGCTGTGATAATGCTCCTGAGAAAACATCCTTCCCTCCTCATCCCAAAAGGAAGGCAGGCCGTCTTCAAATAGTTCCTTGAAAACTTGCTTGAAGTTATTAACTTGTGCAACCATTTCATCAGCTCTGTCTTGGACCATTTTCATTAAATGATGCTTGTGGATAAATTTCTTTGCCCATAGTACTATTGATATCCTGTCCTTTATTCCCATGTCATGTAATTTCTGATATGTCAATGAATTTAAGAAATTCAATGTGATCTGGGCTGTGGTAAGGGGCCTTCTTTCCATATGTTCATTCACTAACTTTAGTCTTTGGTGGGCCAAGTTGATCAAAATGCATAGATCATCGATAAAATTCAGATAGTGCTGGAACTTGGTAATCTCTATAGATAAGGTGTCCCAAATGTTGTGCTTTGCCCCTTGGAGAGGACCTTTCCCAACGTTCTTCTCTTTCAGTTCATTGAATTTATTTTGCAACTGATTTCGGTCTTGTAATATTTTGTTTTTACTTTCACTCATTTTGGCCTACTCGGACCTGATCTTTTCATTCTCTGCTTTTAACTCTTTTATTTCTTCCTCCTTTAAGCTGACCTGGGACATAGGTATTGACAAGTCATCTACAGAGAAGTCATTCAATGGTTTATCAATATTCACAATAGATAAGTCTTCATCAATAGGAGTCTGACTCATCAATTCTTCTATGATTTCCTTTTCTTCGTTTTGGTCCCTTTTCAGCAAGGCAATTTGAGATATCAGTTCACTTCGTTCAGCTTCCCATCTGTGCTTTTCCTCTTGTAACTTGATAGCTTTTCCTTTATGCTCCATCATCTCCTACCGCATCTTGTCTTTCTCTTCCTGCAGAGCCAATAACTCGGAGGATTGAACATGCTCAGTACCTGGGATCTTCAATTTTTTCTTTAAAACTTGGAGCGCATTGTCCTTTTCTTCTAGCATTCTTCTGACCACCTGGGTGTTATCTTTCTCATTACCTGAACTGACAATATCTACTTGTAGTTTCTTAATCTGAATGGCATTGGCCTTATTTTCAACTCTTTCATGCTTCAATTGAATTTCTAATTTATCTACCAAAATTTGTAGTTTGTTTATTCTCATCATAGCTTGTAAAAGGTCTGAATAGATGATATCACTTGTTTGCTTGTGAAGCTGTATCTTGTCCGCTACACTGATTTTATCCAACCAGATTTCCATCTCTGACATCTTTTTGTCATTCACCATGGCCAACTTGAAGGTATTTCTTTTGGCATATCTGGCAGAGATCAAAGAAGTTTTTGGATGATTTAAATTTCTTACTCGTGGGAGCAAATTTCTTGTCTCTTCCAGAGACTGCTTTCTTTTCTCCATATAACTGGCTTTGAGTTCCTCTTTTGACTTGAAGGTTAGGCTTGATTCTGAACAATCTACACTTTTAAAAGAAAACTGATTTATTTGGACAGCTTTTGTTGGGACCAGAGCAACTTTCTTGAAATCATCAGAAATATCTTCATTTGAAATTCCACCACCTTGAGACAACTTGGATTTTTTATGTGATCCATCTTCATCCAATTCCATGCTCTCAACCTCGGAAAGACTTCTTTTAATTAAAATGTTAGGATTCTCTTTCATTTGGGATACTAGCACTGGTACAGTACGTGTATCTTTATCATATCTGGGAGTCTCCATAAACTGCAACAGATTGGCTGTTTTAGCCAAACCTTCAATAGACTGGTGATCAAACGGTTTGTTCTTGTTGGCCTGTTTCCTCAGGGAGATTACATGTGGGGATCATAATTCACCTTTGGCTCCTTCTGAAATTCCATGTTCTCCAATGATTTTTCAATAAAAACTAAGGCACCTTTATTCTTGAAAATAAAGGAGCCAACCTTAAGAGGAAATTTGACATTTGAGGATTTTTTTAAAACTCCAAAATGATCTTCTTATGAATGCAGCCTCTGCCTCATGAAATCCAATGCAAAAATTCTTGGAGTGAGGAAAGCTGGTAACCTATAAGGTTTCCCAGTAAGTCCGTATATTCTTAAAAATGTGGAATCTTTATTCAGGAACTAGTCCGCAACTCGTTCCTCGGGTGAGGACTGCATCAGACATTTCATCTCTTCTAGCACATGGGGCAATTCTTCATCGAACAACATTTTATATATCTCATACATGATTGAATTGGTGAATTCAAACATACTGATTTGCTTGGGCAAATCAGAGGAGAAAATAGTACTTAAAAATTGTAACTCAGTGACGTTTGAACATAACAAGATGTTCAACAAGTAAGTTTGAAATTTAAAGAACCGGACTTTCGGAAATTCACTTAACTGAAGATGGATTGCTTCTGCTAAGTATTTGTCAAAACTGAATACTGGAACCGACTGGGACTCAGAACCTAAAGAACTTATTTTCAATAAAAAATCGAGGATAACTTCATTCACACGACAATCATCATCAAGACCTAAAATTTGATAGACTAATGATACTACTAATTGAACTTCATCTTTAAGAATATGCACAGGGTAAGGCAAGAAAAGACCATCTAAAGATTGACCTTCTTTCAAAACACTGGATAGGAAATTGCGACGGACTTCCTTGTCACAGCTTTTATACAATTCAGTAAGGATAGACTCATTCACAGGTTCACGTTTTTCAGGGTAACTGTCAGGCAAATTGAGGTTTTCGCGAATGACTTTGGCATTAATTCTACAGAGTACTCGGGACGTAGTCTGGCTTACAATAATTCTCTGCGAAGGGGAATAATTAACAGCACACCATTCTGTAAATTTTGGAAAATGCAGGGTTTGTTCAATGGAGAAATAGTATAAAAAGGATTTACAGACATTCAAGACATCATTTCCTTGTGAGTTATAGTGCCATAACCTTTACTTACTGACTGATATGCTTCCTATAGATAGAAAGGGGTCACACACGCCTCTGTCTCTATCAACTAAATAATCTTCCCTGTCGTCTACAATACGACCAGACCCTTGCAATTCCTTCCCCTATTCCATAATTCAGTTGATAAATGGCAATTAGACGGACGGATTATGGGTGTTTAAGCCTTACCTGTTAACTGTAGCGGTGTGCGTTCGAAACTAACAGTCGAAGGTTGACGAATCTATAGGTATTTTTCACCCTTCCGGCACCAATAAAATAACCACAGGACAAGTCAACTTCCCTTTTATAAGGCCCCACTCCGGAGCATTCCTTTGGCGGTTTCCACTAAACCACTTTCGCCTCCGGAGTCCACCACGATCGGCCACGTGGACAGTGGTTTATATTTCGCAACCACCCTTCTCCTTTATCTGCCATGCACCTTCACACTCTGGATCCATTCATGACCATTGATCTATTTCACATTTGATTTTCAACCCTCCGATCAAGCGCCATGTACCTCATTCCACCGAGCATCCTGGTCGTATCCATCATGCAAGTTTCCGCTCCGGAATCATCCACAACCATCGATGTGATATACCTTTATTTCTCCGTCGTTAGATCAATAAACATGTACTTGATTCCGTCGGGGCTCCGTTGTTTTAACAATCGCACGGGTTTACAAAGCAGATTTTATACAGACCGTGGATTTGTTCGAGCTAGATCGACGACCGTTGATCCATATATCATGTTAAACGCCTGTATATACTTATTTTCCTTGCATTTGTTTGGGAGTGGAATATATAATACAAACCATTGATCTTCACCTTTTTGTTTCGCACCATTGGATCCCGCAAGATTTCACCACTTACTAGCCTTTGTCCTACTCTTATACTATAAATTTTAGCCAAAGTTTGACAAATGACCATTATTTTCTCTCCACCATGGTCTCTTTGCTCCCCTGCTAAATAATGGTGTTAACACCGATCAACACCATTCTGAGCGCACCTTTCATGTCATTGATATGTTTTTTCTTCATTTGCAGCCTTACAAGCAATCCTCCCTAAAACTCAAGGGGCATCAGAAGCTGGCTCCAAAGTTCTATGGGCCATATAAAGTTCTTCAAAAGATTGGGTCTCTTGCTTATAAATTGGAACTTCCTCCTTCTTCTCGCATTCACCCAGTTTTTCATGTCTCTTGTCTCAAGAAAGTGATTGGCACCAACATCAGAGCAAAAACTGTTTTACCAGAGCTGGATACGGAAGGCTCCATCATTTTGGAACCAGAGGCCATCCTCAATAAGTGCACTCGTCAGCTTCGCTCTTGGGCCATCACCGAGGTATTAATTCAGTGGCATGGTATGCTACTGGAGGATGCTACATGGTAACCGCTCCTTCATATTCAGCAGTAGTTTCCACATCTAAAGCTTTGAGGACAAAGCATTTTCTAAGAGGGATGGGAAGTTAAGAACCCGTGTCAACCCCCCTCTTTATTTTGTCGGTATATTTTGTCAGATGCATATGATTTGTAATTCATCCCATTAGTATGATGTATTATCCCACATTCATGGGGAGTAACTAATAGTTGTTAAGTCGTCTAGTTAATAGGTTGCATTATCTCACATTCATGTGGAGTAATAGTTGTTTATATTAGACTTAGTATACAAGTATGTGTTGAGGCTAATTAAAGCATTGAAGATTTATTTTTCATTGAGCTTGCTCAAAGGAGGTTTCCCCCTTGAAGTGGCCTGCGATCAATAAAATCTCTTTTGTGCTCCAATATTTCTATTATATCGTGCATTTTGAATGTTCATTGCAGGAGGTTCTCCACAAAGTCTTCAAACAAGTGTGTGACCATCAGTGTAATGAGTGTTTATATGTGTATTAAATATTTCAACGGTTTTTAAGATTTAGTAATTAGTATTTATAGTAAGTGGGAAAAATATCATTACTATCATCGTCATCATCATAGCCATAGACATCGTGCTCATCATCATCGTCATCATCATCATCATCATCATCATCATCGTGATTAGCATGATCATGATCATGATCATGATCATCATCACCATCATTGTTCATCATAATTGTCATCATCATCATCATCATCATCATCATCATCATCATAGTCATCATCCTCATCATCATCATTGTCATCATCCTCCTGCTCCTCATCAAACTAAACCTATCATCATCATCATCATCATTGTTCCTCATCATCATCCTCCTCCTCCTCCTCCTCCTCCTCCTCCTCCTCCTCATCACCATCATTGTTCATCATCATCATCATCGTCATCGTCATCATCATTGTCATCATCATCCTCCTCCTCCTCCTCCTCCTCCTCATCAGCCTCATCCTCCTCCTCCTCCTCATCATCACCATCATTATTCATCATCATCATCATCATATCCATAGTCATTGTTATCATCATCATCGTCATCATCATCATAATCATCATCATCGTGATCATCATCATCATCACCACCACCATCATTGTTCATCATCATCGTCATCGTGGTCATCATCATCATTGTCATCCTCCTCCTTCTCATCATCATCATTGTTCATCATCACCATTCCATTGCAAATGCTTGAAAATAAAATCAAAGCAAAGTTTCAACTAAACCTATCATAATCATCATCATCATCATCATTATTTCTCATCATCGTCGTCATCATCCTCATCCTCATCCTCCTCCTCCTTCTCCTCATCATCACCATCATTTTTAATCATCATCGTCATCATCATCATCATCATCATCACCCTCATCTTCATCCTCATCCTCATCATCATCATCACCCTCATCTTCATCCTCATCATCATCATCATCATCATCACCATCATTGTTCATCATCATCGTCATCGTTATCGTCATCATCATCCTCATCATCCTCATCACCATCATCATCATCACCCTCATCCTCATCATCCTCATCATAGTCATCATCCTCCTCCTTCTCATCATCATCATCATCCTCATCCTCATCATCATCATCATCATCATCATCACCCTCATCCTCATAAACATCATCATAGTCATCCTCCTCCTCCTCCTCCTCCTCCTCATCCTCATCATAGTCATCATCCTCATCATCATCATCATCATTGTTATAATCACCATCATAGTCATCATCATCCTCATAATCATCATAATAATCATCATAATCATAGTCATCATAGTCATATTATTCATGATCATGATCATGATCATGATTGTCATCGTCATCATTATCATCATCATCAACATCATCATCATCATCATCATAGTCATCATCATCATACCCATCCCTCCCTCCCTCCTATGATTCCCTCCACACCTTTCTCTCCCTCCTTTGCCCCCCCCCCCCCTCATAACCAACATAATGTTGGGCTATGATCCACCCCATAGACCATTTGGATGGAATATTGGGAGTCTAAACGGTATTATAATGGGACAAGGGTGACATTATAGGTTTTTGGATGGGAGGGATGGCTATCTGGACAACAACTATAGTCATGGAAGAGTAGACAATAAGTCCCTAAATCAACACACATGCCTTATAGATGGAATATTTGGCCTTTAGTGGGATATGGGTGTCATTATGAGGTTTTATGCACTAAGGATGGGTGTGGGATATGGGTTTCATTATGAGGTTTTATGCACTAAGGATGGGTCTCAGGGCCTTAACCATGTTAATGGGACAATAGTGTAACAGAAAGAGATAGTTCTATAGACACTAGCATGGTCCAAGGATAGGTTTGGAGGTCTTAACCATTGGTATGGGGTCCATTGTAAGGTTATAGAAGTTTAACATATTTCAATGCAAGTTTGATATGCATTTGATATTGGATATTTTAATATTTTATAAGCATGGATAAGTCAAGTTTAATATTTGATATGCACTAAATTGCATATGCGATATATCGCATATGTGTTTTGGAGATCACATAAAAAAGCATTGGTCCAAGGATAGGTTTGGAGGTCTTAACCATTGGTATGGGGTCGATTGTAAGGTTATAGAAGTTTAACATATTTCAATGCAAGTTTGATATGCATTTGATATTGGATATTTTAATATTTTATAAGCATGGATAAGTCAAGTTTAATATTTGATATGCACTAAATTGCATATGCGATATATCGCATATGTGTTTTGGAGATCACATAAAAAAGCATTGGTCCAAGGATAGGTTTGGAGGTCTTAACCATTGGTATGGGGTCGATTGTAAGGTTATAGAAGTTTAACATATTTCAATGCAAGTTTGATATGCATTTGATATTGGATATTTTAATATTTTATAAGCATGGATAAGTCAAGTTTAATATTTGATATGCACTAAATTGCATATGCGATATATCGCATATGTGTTTTGGAGATCACATAAAAAAGCATTGGTCCAAGGATAGGTTTGGAGGTCTTAACCATTGGTATGGGGTCGATTGTAAGGTTATAGAAGTTTAACATATTTCAATGCAAGTTTGATATGCATTTGATATTGGATATTTTAATATTTTATAAGCATGGATAAGTCAAGTTTAATATTTGATATGCACTAAATTGCATATGCGATATATCGCATATGCGTTTTGGATATCACGTAAAAAAGCATTGGTCCAAGGATAGGTTTGGAGGTCTTAACCATTGGTATGGGGTCCATTGTAAGGTTATAGAAGTTTAACATATTTCAGTGCAAGTTTGATATGCATTTGATATTTGATATTTTAATATTTTATAAGCATGGATAAGTCAATTTTAATATTTGATATGCACTAAATCGCATATGCGATACATTGCATATGCATTTTGCAGATCACATAAAAAAACCGTCCGTTAATTAAAAAGCATTGTATCCATATTGCATATGCGATAAAACGAACATGCGTTATATCATATATGTGATAAAATGGACATGCGTTATATCGCATATGCGATATGTGCTATATAAAAATTGTTGGGTTGCATGCTGTGGGCTAGGTTTACTATAGAAAAAGACATAATTCTTCTAAACCCACAGACAGAGAACTGTTCAACCTACAATTTAATCATTACTTACATAATTCCATAGGTTTTGTACAAGTTTGGGTGGATTTCAATGGGGAATGTATGTAATAGAGGTCAAAAGTTAGTGAGGAAGGTGCTTACACTGGAAGAAGCTGAAAATAAAAAAGAAAAAAAAGAGGGAAGATTCAAGAAATCATCGGCATTCATTAAATGAGCAAATAGTTTCCATTCGCCCTCAATAGATACATGATGTAGAGGATGAGGAATATAATGCAACATTAAAGGAAGTTGGTTATAAGGAATATGATATTATTGATCCATTAGTAAACGAACAATCATGTGAAGAGTTCAATAATTATGTTACTCCCGATGAAAATGTGACTCAGCAACAACCATGCTTGGTAATTCAATCTCCTAATCGAAGTTGTCAGCATGTAGTGGATGTAAACGTCACTCCAGCATTTCAAATGACAAGAAATTTCGCATCAAAACGAAAGAGAACTCCTAAATGCATACAAGTGGATGAGAATGAATTGACTTCCATGGAAGGTAAGGTAGCTAAACACACTATCCTTCGTCATTGTTCTCAAATAATGAAACAATATTTTGATAACAAATCCAAAGTCGGTAAATGCCAATTGCTTTTAGCTTTGCTTAAATCTAGAAATATGGCAACTAGTAGAAGAAATTTAGGCACAAGAACAATGAAGAATATTGAATCAAGTAATCACATTGTTAAACATCTTGTTGCTGCATTCACATCAATTGGTAAAAAAATTCATTCACAGGACTGTAATGTGGCTCACCGTGTATTGGTTGAATCAATTGTATGTAGATCCACAAGACAGCGTTGTTTACTTAAATGCACATCACAAATTGTGCCTTTACATCCAAATACACTTAAAAAATATTCAGTAAGAATAGACAACCTTGATGTAGAGGGACAAGTGGAAACGTTATGGGAATTTAGCGGTAGGTTGCCCCACAAAGAAATGAAGTTAGTCGAAGCGATGAAGGGCCTAGTGCACACGTTTTGGCACGATAACACTAGGCCTTCTTCTAACACGAAGGTTGTGTTAAAACATTGTAGGGTTTCTAGAAACAATGAAACTCATGTTAAACATTATCTTGACATGACACAAACTCAACTATTCGATATTTTTAAAGTTTCCCACTTAGAGCTAAGGCTCAGGCAAAGATATTTTGAAAAATGCAAGCCTTGGTATGTTAGAATAAATACCATCTGGAACACTTGTTGTTGTAGATACCACATAGAGTTTGACCTATATTACCATACATTTGCGCATATACGTCATTTTTTGCATCCTAACCATGTGCAGGAATTCTCAAGTATAGTACCACCAATGTCATCCAGAGATTTCATCCATAGCATAATGTGTCTGAGGCAAGATGGGTAGACACATTACTTAAAACAATGTGTAGACGGTTCTTGCAACAATTGTGGTGGGCTATCATTATGGTCTAATTGCATCCATGAGAGTGAAGATCTATTTTGGAATGCAATTATCGAGAAGCAGAACTATCAGTATGAGACATATCAAGTACATGATGGGAAAGAAAGCAGGAAGATTAAATTGGTAAGTTCATAGGTAAACTGTTGAATATTGACATATTGATATTCATGTACACATATTTTTATGTTGTTTTATAACACTGTTTATTTTTTTACACCAAGTGCAAGTATGTGATTTTATTTCAGAGTTTCATGGAAAGATCCAATAGTACATTCAACATGTCGATATGGCATGGTGGCAAGATGAGCAATTTAGAATATGCCGGGACACCTTCTCTCTCGGAACAATACTATCAGTGGTTGACTTTGTAGAAAATTACACCCTACAACCACAAAATGAAATACAAAGTCAATACTATCACTCAGAGCAGGTGAGCATAATGGTGCATATCATGTATCGACATGGGCCATATAGCAATGAAGAGAAATGTGTGATACTGAAATAAAGTCACTTCTACATAAGTAACGACCAGACCCATGACATCCATTACGTGAAGCATTGCTTTAAATTATTCTATGATCATGTGATAGCTATGGATATACCATTTTATCGTCATTTCATTTGGTCATATGGTTGTGCTGGACAGTTCAAGAATGCATGTGTATTTGAATGGTTGTGTTTGTTTCACATAAAATACAAGGTGCCACAGGTATGGAACTACTTTGAAACTGGTCATGGAAAAGGAGAGCACGATGGTGCTGGTGCATGCATAAAAACTGCCCTTCGAAGGGAAGAGATAAAGTTTATAGGTGCTTTCCTTCAAGACGCTGCATCTATAGTGAAATGGTGTGCATCTATCATGGGAGAACAAGAAAGAAAGAAACACCTAGTGCAGAGAATATTCTGGGAGGTGACAACTGTGGACCGATCCCAAACACATCGGGTGAACACAGTGCATGGAACTCGATAGTTTCATTCAATTAGAAGCTCAGACAACTCGGCCCTACAAATTTGGACAAGATTGAAGGCTTTCTTTTGTAGTTCCTGCAGCATCGATGAATGGGATGATTGTGAGTACACAGATACCATTGATACATGGGATCAAGTGACACTTGGCACCAATTTCAACCGGGTTAATGAAATAGACCATTTGGAAGATGATTAGACACATATTTCTACAGATTATGATCGTATATTGGATCTCATACAAGGAGGTACATGAGTAGTACCTAAATAAGAAAATGAATTTATGTATTGTTAACTCAACCTAAGTAAAATTTAATTTATGTAGAAATTAGAAATGCAAGACCTTATTTAAAAAATGTATTGTTAACTCGACCTATTTCCTTTCACAGGTCAGATATATGCGGTGGTTGCCCCAAAAAATAATGAATAGGGTTCTGACTATTGGTTGGCACATTTCTTAGAGGGGAAACAAACCATTCTTGAACCTGTTACAGATGATGAAAAATTGAATTCCCAACTGGCTCGATGGTTATAAAAGGGGAGTACTTGACACTTGCAACACAACAGAAAAGGAAGGGTGGGTATGTATATCAGGATTATAGACCAGGAGCTATTGTATCCCAGTTCACCAACCTAGTAGTTGGTATAAACATCAAGTTGTGCACACTTAGTCACAAAATTAGGTCACATTTACGATGCTTGCTACCTCATATAGAGCACGAAATATTGATGGACACCATCGGCAGCAGAGATGATCCAGATGGCCTACTTGTCTGAGTGCATCGTTAGGTGTGTTATTTAACCTTTAAAGTGAATGCTAAAGCACAATTTCAATTATTTAGCCTTAGTTTATTCCCAATGTAATAAACCTGTGATTGACGGATACCATTCACAGACATAATATTATTCAGAGGATACTGGACACTATAAACACAATCGTACAACCTCAGGTGAGTTATCTATAAATTATGTTTGCATATTTTCATTGGGTTCTTTTTTTTTTCTTATGATGTTACTAATGTCTAGCCTTTCGTGTGCCTAGGATACAAACACCATCTATGGCACATTAGAGGTGCCAAGAATGGTGTCTTTAGACACCAACAAATATAAATTGGAAAATAACATGCTCTCGAGTTGTTGAAATTTACATTTTTTGATGTTTTTAGTTTAATATACATTTAATTACATTTCTGGGTCATTAGAGGAAATTTGGGGTCTAAAATGGGACTTACAAGAAAACACGCCAACAATAAGTTCTTGTGAGTTGGAATTCAAGAACCAATAGAATTCCAATAAAATAAGTCAACCATAATGGTTGAATTAACATATTTGTCATAAAAAAAACTACTTTTTTTGTTCATATTTTCGACATATCTCCCTGTGTTTATACTCAAATTTCGATCAAGACAGCTTGTTGGATGCGAAATTTGATTTCACATCCAACGAGTACCTACATTGCATACTTTTGACGGATCCCGCTACCCCAAAAACAAGAAATACTTGAAAAAACGTCATGAAGACATTATCATCACATTTTTTCAGGTATTTCTTGTTTTTCGGGTAGCAGGATCCATTAAAAGTATGTAGTGTGGGTACTTGCTGGATGCAAAATCAAATTTCGCATCCAATGAGCTCTCCCAATCGAAATTTGAGTAAAAACACTAGGAGATATGTCGAAAATAGGAACACAAAAAGTTGTTTTTTCCTTTTTTCCTCCAAAATTAATAAATATTATTTTATTATTTTAACTATTATTTTATTATTTTCCTTAGGAGGCCCATTTTAGACCTCAAAATTCCTCTAATGTAACTGTTGCAACTATTTCATTTGGGGTTCAAACCCATGAAAACCATCGACCGTGGTTGTGTTGGTAGGGTTCCCATATCGACCTTTCCCATACACACTTGCAAAATCCAATGGCATGCAATTTTGCTGCTCCATTTTTTTTCGCACCTGGACCGGAAGTCACCAAGTGTCCACGAACGACATTTTCATGCGACTTTCAACTGAACATAACTCGAAAAATGGAGGTCGGATCGAAGAACCGTCAAATCTGTTGGTCTCCTCGCATGCGATTACCTCTAGGTGGCCCTCTCCCTCTTGTTTTCAATGACCAGTGACTTCATTATGCATTGATTTCTCAAACTAGGTTTTTGCTCAATTTCCTTCAATGCAATTCTTGCATTGGTGGGTCAACTCTACAAAACCCTCGACTGTGCCTCTTACAAGTTATGAGATGAAACTTGAAACACATGTACATGTACAATTTGAAAAAAAACTAGGGTTTCATGAACTACAAATTGCATGCTATCACTATGGTTGAAAAGTTATGAGATGGAACTAGGGTTTAGTGACCTCTTACAAGTTATGAGATGGAACTAGAAACACATGTACATGTACAAACTGAAAAACAACTAGGGTTTCATGAACTACAAATTGCATGCTATCATTATGGTTGACAAGTTATAAGATGGAACTAGGGTTTAGTGACCTCTTTACAAGTTATGAGATGGAACTAGAAACACATGGACATGTACATATTGAAAACCAATTAGGGTTTCATGAACTACAAATTACATGCTATCACTAAGGTTGACAAGTTATGAGATGGAACTAGGGTTTCGTGACCTCTTTACAAATTATGAGATGGAACTAGAAACACATGTACATGTACATATTGAAAACCAACTAGGGTTTCATGAAAACCAAATTGCATCCTATCACTATGGTTGACAAGTTATGAGATGGAAATAGGGTTTAGTGTCCTCTTTACACATTATGAGATTGAACTAGAAACACATGTACATGTACATATTGAAAACCAACTAGGATTTGATGAACACCAAATTGCATGCTATCACTAGGGTTGATAAGTTATGACATGGAAATAGGGTTTAGTGACCTCTTTACAAGTTATGAGATGGAACTAGAAACACATGTACATGTACAAATTCAAAAACAACTAGGGTTTCATGAACTACAAATTGCATGCTATCACTATGGTTGACAAGTTATGAAATAGAACTAGGGTTTAGTGACCTCTTTACAAGTTATGAGATGGAACTAGAAACACATGTACATGTACAAATTGAAAAACAACTAGGGTTTCATGAACTACAAATTGCATGCTATTGTTGATGTAATTGTAACTTCAGAATGTATTCACCTGTATTTCTTATCTATTGTAACCCGATGTTTATTCCGAGATGTTATCATGTTATGTCATGCCCCTGTATTTCGATTGAGAGAATCAATAATGTAAACAAGTCATGTCAAGTCATTGTGGGTAACCCTCCTTTTGTCTAACGGTTAAAGTCCCCACAGTTTCGGGGCACTAGGGTTATTAGACTCTCCTAGGAGAGGTCGGCCCTAGCAGGGTTTTAGTCATGCCAAGATTAGTATAAATAGAGAGCTGGACTCTCTATTTAGTACACATCACAAACACACTCAAGTGTAGCACATAGTTGAGGAAGGAGAAGACATTGGGGCTAGACAAGAAGAAGGTTACTGTTGTCGGGAGAGCATCTTACTGTTTTTTGGTTTTACCTTTTGTGTTGATTCTATCTCTGAGGAAGTTGTGGGGTTTTCTCCATTTATGGTTTCCCCGAGGAAAAAAATTGTGTTCATTGTCTCTTGTGTTTGATTGATGTACTTGTTGTTCTCTCAGTTAAAGATCCTAACATAATGCTAGCTTGAATGTTGAAAAACTAACATGGTATTAGAGCTAACGTGAGAAGAAGACATTGTGCAGCTGCGGGAACTAGGGATTCCTACTTTGTGAATCGCTCTCCATAGATTTTCAGCAAAATTAAGGTGGAATAAATCTCCTCCTTAGGGCGCATCTTTCTGTCGAAGCAGAATCCAATTTTGAGGTTTTTTAGTTTTGGACCCGACACTACTGCCGGAAATTAGGGATTTTCACAAAAGAGGAATTTTTCAGTGAGCCCAGGCCTAGATTGATCTTCTCCCCAAAATCGAAGTTAGGGATCAATTTCAAAGCATTTGGTTGGACAGAACTCTGGAAAAGCAAAACCCTAATTTTCTCCTGAACCAGCTCTGCAGGATTTCAGCTCAAAATTCAGATCTGACATCTTGACCTGGTAAGATCTAAAATATTTTGTATTTCCATTTGAGTTTCTCAATTAAGATGTCTCATCATACCAAGCTTGATGAAAATATTGAGGGAGCTGATAACTTTCGAGTTTGGAAGTATAGGATCTCCCTGGTCCTGGAAGAAAATGAGTTAGACTCCTACATCCATGAGGAGGTTCCACTTCTAGAGGGAGATGAGGATAAGGCCTAGCATAAGAAGAAGTTGGTTATGGTAAAGAGAATCATTGCTGATTCTATCAAGGATCATCTCATACCATAGGTGTCCTCCCTAAAGACACCTAAAGCTATGTTTGATGCCCTAACCAAATTGTTTGGAGGGAAGAACATAAACCGGAAGATGACTCTGAGAAACCAACTGAAGAATGTGAAGATTCAGAATGCAGAAACAATCCAGTATTACTTCACAAGAGTTTCTCAGATCAAGGAACAACTAGAATTAGTAGATGAAGAAGTGGAAAATTCAGAGATTGTGATGACTGCGTTGAATGGCCTCCCTAGGTCATGGGATTCTTTCATCCAAGGAATCTATGCAAGAAAGAAGTTAGTCAAGTTCAGTAGACTATGAGAAGAGTGTTCTCAAGAAGAATCTTGGATAGCAGCTCGAGAAGAAAATATGGGAAGTGAAGATCAAGCTCTCACAGTACACTCCAAGTCAACCAAAAGAAGACCTCATCATCCTAGAGGTAAGCACTATCACAAAGATAACACTAGAAAATATTTGTCTAGAGTCATATGTTATACATGTGATGAAGTAGGACATTATGCAAACAATTGTCCTAAGAAACAAAAACTAATAAAAAGGAGCAACAAAAGAAGACATCATGCTCATGCTGCAGAGGATGATTAACCATCCAAGAAAAGAACCAGATATGAAAGTGAAGATTCTTCAAGAGAGGATGAATATGTTTTGATTTTTGCTCTCATAGGAAACATTACTCATGGAAGCAATGATTGGCTCATAGATAGCGGGACTTCCAAACATATGATAGGATTCAAGGAATCCTTTGTGAGACTGTCAGAACATGAATCACCTCACAAGGTGAAGCTAGGAGATGACTACCAATATCCAATAAAAGGTAGTGGGGAATCTTCCTATAAACTAGACTTTGGAAAGTCTCTAACAATGAAGGAAGTATTGTTTGTGCTAGGACTCAAGAAGAACCTCCTCTCCATATCGGCATTAGATGCAAAAGGAATGCGAGTTGCATTCATAGATGGTCAAGTCATCATGTGGCCAAAAGGAAAGACTATCGATGATGCGGTGGTGATTGGAGAACAAGAAGGAGGATTGTACAAATTAAAGGGTCATCCAGAACAAGCCTTGGTCCATGACACAGTAGAGCCAAGTGAACTTTGGCATAGAAGGCTTGCACATGTGCATTACAGAGCACTACTTATTGCAAGCAAAGCTGTTGAAGGTCTTCTAGAAATCCAAGAAAAACATGATGGGGTTTGCAAGGGATGTGCGAAAGGAAAGAATACAAAGAAGACATTTCCAAGCACCGAAAGCAAAGCAAAAGGAATCTTGGAAATGATACAATCCGATGTATGCGGACCTATGTCATCAAACTCACTAAGCGTGTATGCATATTATGTTTCCTTTATTGATGATTTTCTAGGAAGACATGGGTTTACTTCATGAAGAACAAAGACGAAGTATTTAGCAAGTTCAAGGAATTCAAAGCCTTGATCGAGAATCACACTGAAAATAAGATCAATACTTTTTGATCAGATAATGGTGGAGAATTCACTTCAAATGAATTCAAAGAGCTATGCAAAGAATCAGGGATTAAGAGGGAGTTGTCCACCCCTTATAATCCACAACAGAATGGGATTGTAGAAAGGAAGAATAGAACTATCATGGAATCTGCAAGAGCAATGCTTCATGATCAAGACCTTCCTATGCATATTTGGGCAGAAGCTTCCCAAACAACGGTGTATGTACAGAACCGTACTCCACATAGAGTACTTGAGAAAAAGACTCCTGAAGAAGTCTTCTCCTGCAAGAAACCAGAAGTCAGCCATCTCAGAATATTCGGTTGTCCAGTGTACATACACATTCCAAAGAAGAAGAGGACTAAATTAGATCCTTTAGGAAAGAAGGGTATATTTGTGGGATACTCTAAAAGCTCGAAGCCTTATAGAATATACTTCCCAGGATTCAAGAAGATTGACATCAGTAGGGATGTGACATTTGATGAAGACATAGCTTGCAACAAATCCAGAAAGAAACCTGCTGAAGAATCCAAAGAAGCAGTAGCACCTAGAGTTCATGATACAACCATGAATGAAGAAGCTCAATAAGAAGATCGAGAATTTGAAGAACCACAAAGACTTGTAGATCCACCTCTGGAGAAGAATCCTCATAAAAGGAAACCTGCTTGGGTACGAGAACTTATCCAAGGTGCAGAAAGATATGGGGCTCCAGAAGAGAATCGGAGAGAAAGAAAGAGGACCAGATCCTACTCCGGATATGTAGCATTACTATGTGATTTCATTGATAAAGAACCTTCTAGTTATGAAGAAGCGGTAGAATGGAAAGAATGGAAGGATGCTATGATTGAAGAATATCAATCAATCATGAAGAATGATGTTTGAGATGTTGTCCCAAGACCAGAAGGGAAGTCAGTTGTAACTTCCAAATGGATCTACAAGATCAAGCATGCTACAGACGGTAGCATTGAAAAATATAAGGCAAGATTTGTGGCTCGGGGTTTCTCTTAGAAAGAAGGAATATATTATGAAGAAACCTTTGCACCTGTAGCCAGGTACACTTCCATCAAATCAGTACTTGCTCTGGCTACAGTGATGAAATGGAATATACACCAGATGGATGTCAAGACTGCTTTCTTGAATGGTGTAGTAGAAGAGGAAGTGTATGTAGAACAACCACTCGGTTTTGAGACACATGACAGGGAGTCTCATGTGTGCAGATTGAAGAAAGCCTTGTATGGTTTGAAACAGGCACGTAAGACATGGTAAGGTAGAATTGATAGCTTTCTATCCAGTTTGGGCTTTACCAAGAGTAAAGTAGATTCCAAACTTTACTACAAGGTTGAAGATGGAAACCCAGTGATGCTTATACTATATGTAGATGATCTATTTGTGATAGGTATGGATGGGTTGATTGTTGATACAAAGAGAAAGCTTGCTATCAAGTTCAAGATGAAGGACTTGGGTATGATGCATTATTTTCTAGGTATGGAGGTGTGGTAGAGTGCAGATGGAATCTTCCTTGGACAAGGGAAGTATGCAGTAGAGATCCTGAAGAGGTTTGGGATGATGGAATGCAAGGCTATGGCCACACCTATGGCATCAAACCTGAAGCTATGGAGCGATGCTTCATCAGATTCAGTTGATGCTACGATGTATTGTTAGATGATTGGGTCCTTGATGTACCTAATGAACACGAGACCAGACATTTTCTTTGCTATGAACACCTTGAGCCAGTTCTTAATAGATCCGAGAAATGTTCACTTGATTGTTGTAAAGCATATTTTGAGGTACCCAAGGGGTACAGTTGATTATGGGCTCAAGTACAATGTGAATCAGAAGATTAACCTGGAGGGTTATGTTGATTCAGATTGGGCAGGCAGTGCCATCGATATGAAGAGCAGTTTAGGGTGTTGCTTCAGTATGGGATCAAGTGTGATCTCCTGGTTTAGTAGGAAGCAATCCTGTGTGGCACTGAGTACAGCTGAAGCAGAGTATGTCACAGCTTGTTAAACTAGTTTTGAGGCAGTATAGCTGCGAAAGATACTATCTAATTTATTTGATCTCTAGATGGATGCTACTTGTATACATTGTGACAACTAGAATTACGTGAAGTTGTAAGCGAATCTAGTGTTCCATGACAAGTCGAACCATATCGAGATCAAGAATCACTATATCAGGGATATGGTGCAAAGGGGAGCAGTGAAGCTCCAGTATGTCGCGATGGAGGAATAGATAGCTGATGTGTTGATGAAGCCATTGGCTAGTGTGAAGTTCGAGTACTTCAGGGAGAAGCTTGGTGTTCTCCAGATAGAGGTTTCCTCCAAGGGAAAGTGATGAGTCCTATATCCATTCTGACAAGCAGGTTAGATGTAAGGGATAATCCATTCTATCATGGTGAGAGGATTTGGTTCCTTCCATATCAGATATGAGTGCTGATTGCCATTCTGGGAATGGAGGTACCTGGTCAGTTACCAAGAACGATCAGTCTAAGACTGAAAGAGCCATTCTGACGAGTAGGTCAGATATAAGGGCTGAGCCATTCTGTCATGGTTAAAGGATTAGGTTCCTCCCATGTCAGATGTGAGTGCTAGCCATTCTGATGAGTAGGTCAGATGTAAGGGCTATTGCCACTCTCCGGGAGAGTGGAGGCACCTGGTCCATTACCAGGTATCTCAATCTGGGACTGGGGGCCATCCTGATGAGAGTGTAGGATTTGGTTCCTACCAGGTTAGATGTGAGTGCATGCCTTTCTGACAAGTAGCTCAGATGTGAGTGCTGGCCATTCTGATGTAGGATGAGCTCCTACATAGATGTAAGGGCTACCGCCTTTATGACGAGTAGGTCATATGTGAGTGCTAGCCATTCTGATGTAGGATGAGCTCCTACATAGATGAAGGGCTACCACCTTTCTGATGAGTAGGTTAGATGTGAGTGATGGCCATTCTGATGTGACTGTAGGATTAGGTCCTACATGATTAGATATAAGGGCTACCGCCTTTTTGACGAGCAGGTTAGATGTGAGTGCTGGCCATTTTGACAAGTAGGTCAGATGTAAGGGCTACCAAAGACCTACAAGGAGGTAGGCATACACCCAGCATGAAAGAAGGCTGGATCTATAGAACTTCCTATGAGGAGAAGAATCATGAGATAGCACATATGATGATGACCAGAGGAGATCTAGATCGAGCTATGATCCATATCCAGTTATGATGACTCCGAGAGATCCAGATCAAGTGATGATCCAGATTCAGAAGTGATGATCCAGATTAAGTGATGATCCAGATCCAACAGTGATGATCCAAATCGAGTGATGATCTAGATCCAGCAGTGATGATCTAGATTGAGTGATGATACATATCCAACAGTGATGATCCAGATCCAGTAGTGACGATCCAGATCGAGTGATGATCTAGATCCAGTGATGATGTCTAGTTATGATGATCTAGATCGAGTGATGATGATCCAGATCGAGTGATGATCCAGATCCAGAAAAGAAGATGGCATGAAGATAAAGATGACTTGAAGACAAGATGACTTGGAGATGCAGATGACGAGAAGATCCAGAGAAGACGACCAGTGATGAAAATTGTGTCGAGAGAATACCTTCCTAGTTAAGAGGGAGTGTTGATGTAATTGTAACTTCATAATGTATTCACTTGTATTTCTTATCTATTGTAACCCGATGTTTATTCCGGGATGTTATCATGTTATGTCATGCCCCAATGTTCTGATCGGGAGAATCAATAATGTAAAAAAGTCATGTCAAGTCATTGTGGGTAACCCTCCTATTGTCTAAGGGTTAAAGTCCCTATAGTTCCGGGGCACTAGGGTTATTAGACTCTCCTAGGAGAGGTCAACCCTAGTAGGGTTTTAGTCATGCCGAGATTAGTATAAATAGAGAGCTAGAATCTCTATTTAGTACACATCACAAACACACTCAAGTGTAGCGCATAGTTGAGGAAAGAGAAGACACCAGGGCTAGACAAGAAGAAGGTTATTATTTTTGGGAGAGCATCTTACTATTTTGTGATTTTACCTTTTGTGCTGATTCTATCTCTGAGGAAGTTGTGGGGTTTTCTCCATTTATGGTTTCCCCGAGGAAAAACACTGTGTTCATTGTCTCTTGTGTTTGATTGATGTACTTGTTGTTCTCTCAGTTAAAGATCTCAACATAATGCTAGCTTGAATGTTGAAAAACTAACAACTATCACTATGGTTGAAAAGTTATGAGATGGAACTAGGGTTTAATGACCTCTTTTCAAGTTTATGAGATGGAACTAGAAACACATGTACATGTAAATATTGAAAACCAACCAGGGTTTCATGAACACCAAATTGCATTCTATCACTAGGGTTGACAAGTTATGACATGGAACTAGGGTTTAGTTTCCTCTTTAAAAGTTATGAGATGGAACTAGAAACACATGTACATGTACAAATTGAAAACCAACTAGGGTTTCATGAACTACAAATTGCATGCTATCACTAAGGTTGACAAGTTATGATATGAAACTAGGGTTTAGTGACCTATTTACAAGTTCATGAGATGGAACTAGAAACACATGTACATGTACATATTAAAAACCAACTAGGGTTTCATGAACACCAAATTGCATGCTATCACTAGGGTTGACAAGTTATGACATGGAACTAGGGTTTAGTGACCTCTTTAAAAGTTATGAGATGGAACTAGAAACACATGTACATGTACAAATTGAAAACCAAATAGGGTTTCATGAACTACAAATTGCATGATATCACGATGGTTGACAATTTATGAGATGAAACTAGGGTTTAGTGACCTCTTTACAAGTTTATGAGATGGAACTAGAAACACATGTACATGCACATATTGAAAACCAACTAGGGTTTCATGAACACAAAATTGCATGCTATCACTAGGGTTGACAAGTTATGACATGGAACTAGGGTTTAGTGACCTCTTTACAAGTTATGAGATGGAACTAGGGTTTAGTGACCTCTTTACAAGTTATGAGATGGAACTAGAAACACATGTACATGTACAAATTGAAAACCAACTAGGGTTTCATGAACTACAAATTGTATGGTATCACTAAGGTTGACAAGTTATGAGATGGAACTAGAAACTCATGTACATGTATGGTATTGTGTGGTATGTTATTATGGTATGGTATGTAGAACTAGTATGGTATGTTATGTTAGTATGGTATGATGTTAGTATGTTATGGTACATGTTATGTTATTATAGGGTATTGTAGGGTATGGTATGGTATATTAGTATGGTATGGTATTTTAGTGTGGTATGATGTTAGTATGTTATGTTATGGTATGTTATTGTATGTTAGTATGGTATGATGTTAGTATCATAGTGTGTTGTAGGGTATGATATGGTATATTACACATGCATGCATGACTTAGAAGTAGAAATACATGTAACTTTAGTGTTATGATGTTAGTGTATGTAATTTAGGTAGTGTATGGTATGGTTATGATGTTAGAAAATTGAGGATAGCCATAATGTTAAAAATTTGATGATAGTTAAATTTAGGTAGTTGTATGGTATGGTTATGGTTATGGTGTCTAGTGATTATCTCCCATGACTTACTTAATTGTTACTTGATCTTAGTTGGATGAGTCATAAATTATTCCTTTAAGTATTGAAAATTCATACTAGCACACATGTGACCACACATATCATTATATCACATAGGTGAACCACACATATCATGTTCCAAGATCAAGTCAACCATATATGTATAAATTTGAACCTTTATTTATATTATGTATGTATACAAATAATGTTACAAAAATTGGCATGCCACATGGCCATAATAAAAAATAGTGGATCAAACTGTACATCTATGTGTATAAAAACAAAAATTTACACTTATGTATCCCCCTTATACATTTATTCTAGTTATCCCCCCTTTCGCTGCCACTTCCAATGTCTTTCAGAGAAGTCTAGTGTTGGAGGAGCAAGTCGGTAAAGTCGACTTGAACGATATCTGACTTAGTCGATCATTCGACTAAGTCGGTCGATTGACTAAACTAGAGATTAGGTCGGCCACCTAAGGTCGTGTCGGTTCACCGAACTGACAGGTAGTTAGTTTGTAACTGTTTGTAAATCATATATATTAGGCTATTGAGCCAGATGAGAACTTGGTCTAGTTCTCTGTATTGTATGGACCCATTCATGTTAATATAATCTGTTAATTCATCTACTTGTTCTTATATCTTGTCTCTGTTATGTATGTATGTTTTAGTCTGTATTATTGGTAACCTTATGTGATCTGTGAGATTACAACATTGGTTCCGTTGCTAGTAGTACATGTCTGAGATGTATGCAAACAGATGATATCAGAACAGGAGATTAAGGATTGGCGGGAATGTAAAATTGCAAAATTATTTGTATAGTTACGCACGAAGAAACAGATTAATGACCACACAAGCAAAAGCAAGATTCTTTACAGAGACACATGAGAAGTTTGTAGAATAAGTGCCCCAACTTCTAAAGAAACTCTTGGATGAAAAATTAGAAAGGGACTAAAGATCAATAGTTGCTAGAAAAATTGATATGAGGGGGAAAAACAAACTTGTCGGAGTGGTTTGAAAAAATCACCTACGACTTCTGCGAGGAGCAAGTAGTAGAAGACTGAACTTCGGTGGAAACCGTCAAGGAAATTTTTTACACAGACCTCAATGAGAAATTTCTGTCTTCCTTACCGACCTTGCTGTTTAAGTTCCTGATCAAGAAGGGAGTGGGTCATATTGTCGAACCTCATCCATCACTTCACAGACCGCCATTAAACCCTAACTAGGAAGAAAAGCAAAAGAGGTGGGAAAAATTCGTTGTCGAAAGGGAGTGGGAATACTTCCTAAGCAAGTAGACCGAACTATCTGGGCTTTCTAAAGTGTCAGGTAGGCTATGGGGAGGTAGCTGGTCATATGTCCGGATAAAGTGGAGTAGATTCTATTCGACTAGAAGCAGATACCACTCAGCAGTAATGAGAAGTCGACCAAAAGGAAAATCAAGAAGATAGTATCACACAAAGGTATGTCAGACATTCAAAAAATAGAGAGGGAAGAGAGACAACAAAGGAGGGAAGAAAGAACAGAAAGAAACTTAGCGCTGCATAGAGGAATGAGTACTAGGGAAACCGACCAGGAAAGAAATCCACCAAATTCAGGTCATGACAGACAAGAAGAAGGCGTGGAAGAAGAGGCATCCCCTATGAAAGAAGAATTGTGGATAGAGCAGCCAGAAGCTCTCCAATTAAGAGCTCCCCAAGAAGGAACAACTCTATCTTTGTTGAATCCGCATACCTGGATACAAACTATTGTCAAAGAGGACCTCCGACTAGGAGCTGGTGACTTTGGTATATGGAGCCGACTAGACGACGAGACATACACTGGAAGACACCTCATTATACATCGACTAGAAGAAGGAAATTGGGTTACCTTTCAAGCGGTACCCTCTGACCGAAGTATCCACTTACTTTTATCGACACATGAAGGAGCACCCTCCCTGCCAAATATAGCTTTGGAGGACACAAAAAATTCAGAACTGCAGACAGGAAACTGTAGTTGGACATAGGCATAAGAAGTTGAAATCAACTGACTGCTGGTCAAAGATGAAATGACAAAAACAACCGACAGAGATGAAAGTTTCGTCGACGATAGTTCTGCAGAGAGGAATAAGAAAATAACCCAACCACCCCACCCCCACCTCCACCACGGCCACCTCCTAAAAGCAGCAAAAGTGATTTTGACATGGGTCATGGGTCAGCACACATTCCTCTATGTGAGGGGGATGAGGAACCTAGATGACACTGATTCATCTGTGAGTCGACTTCGAAGGTTAACTAGGTTACAGACGAAGACAGGTAGATGGCACAGTTCGCCGGTGCCTTGAGGAAAAGGGCATTAACTTAGTGTATGACCTTTTTTGAAAGACAACCTCCAGCAACCAAATCCGAGATCAAAGCGCAATTTCTATAATTTTTCAAAACTCCAGATGCAAAACATCTGGCAGCAAAGAAATTAAAAACAACATCGCAGAAGCCAGGAGAAACTGTCTGCGATTATGATAAGAGATGGAAAGACCTTCTTAGCTAACTGGACTATGTTATAGTTGAACAATTATTAATCCAGTGGTTTCTTGTAGGTTTATCTTAGAGAATCCACCGAAACATAAGTCTGGAAATATTCAAGTCTTACAAAGATGCGCTTACAAAAGATCTCCAAGTGGAAATGGATGAGGACATACCAGCATACTCCATTGATCACAGACTAGAAGAATAGCTTGATATCATGCAGAAGTATCTAAATGAATTAAACCTCAAAAGTCAGGATATCTGGTGCACGAAGTGCTTAACAGTCGGACATTCAAAAGACAACTGTCGACAGGAAACCAGTCGACAAGACATTTGATTCATACAGACAAAATGTTTTTGCGACATTTTCTAGGAGCATGGAGACCACTCGACAAAATATTTCCTGTTCAAAATAAAGAACGGCAAGGCATCTTGGTGTGCAATCTACGAAACTAAAAATCATAACACAACCGACTTCCATCTGAACCTGAAGAACCGATAGAATTATCATGCAGTTTACCAGGCCACTGCAGTTGCACAAAATAATGAGAAAAACAACTTACCAAACGATCAAAACAATCGGAGATATGAAGGTTGAACATATGAGCGCCGGTATGACAATTGACATGGAGGATATAGAGGTCAAGGACGATTCTCTGGAAATCGAGACAACCGACCATGTCAACCCATTCAATGCTTTACATGTTATAAGGAGGGACATTGGTATGCATATTGTCCATACAAGGACAAAACTGACCTCAAATTTTGTACTCATTATGGAGTAGGGGATCACTCACTAGAGGATTTCCCTACCATGCTGGAAAAAATAAATAAAAATAAAAATGTTAATGTCTTGTTGTTTGTGCAAAAGAATGATGTACTAAATACAAAGAATTTGCATATTTTAACCCGACAAGGGACAAAAACAGGAAGTGATAACCCAAGAATCAGCAAAATAAAAGAGAAAAATGTCTACCCTGATCCATTCACTAGTAGAAAATGAGAAATTAATGACTAAAAAAATGACTAAAATCAGGCTATAAACGACTATTTTTGAGTTGGTGACTAATAGTAGCAAATTACCACTATCTTATAGCTAGTCGTATTTCACTAGTCATTAATAGCTTGACTTAGTAGTCATTGATTTAGTCATTGATTTGGTCATTGATAGACAATGATTTAGTCATTGATAGACAATGCTTTAGTCATTGATAGTCAATGATTTAGTCATTGTTTTAGTCATTGATAGTTAATGTTTTCGTCATTGATTTAGTCACAGATTTAGTCATTGATTTAGTCACTGAGTTAATCATTGATTTAGTCGCTGATTTAGTCACTAATTGCAACCATTAATGACCAAATATACGACTAAATAAACTACTATATGTTAACATATTAATGACTAAGCTAAATACGACTAAGATACGAAAAATTAGCTACTAATAGTCGTATATATGTGAATTTAGTCATTTTTGTAGTCACAAATTTATGATAGGGCACAGAGGAATCGAACCACCAACCTCTTGCCTATAATTAGGCAGGCGATCTACCATTGAGCTAGCACCCTTTAAGAAGTTGTTATTGCTTGACAATGATGATATTCAAACAAATTTATGATAGATATCAATCTACAAACTACGTAATTATTACTATTACAACTTACCAGTAACTAGTATTTATGAATGTAGCCATTTACGCAGTGGAGAATTGTAAATAAGAATGAGCTACGTTGGATGATTTCACAAATCTCGACGTTTCGATCCCTACTATGGGAAGGGTAAGGAAGCTGCTATGTCCCCATTACACCAATCACAGCAGGCACGCCTCGCTCCAAAGAAAACTGCACTTGGGCTTCATGTGAATCCCTTGGTGCAAATGACATGGTCAAAACATTTCTCTTCAAAAGTTAAGCACCCCAGCTTGCCACCTAAGCATGCCATAAGGATTTCAGATAAGGGCATATCCTCAAACTACATAAATCATTGCAAAAAAAAAATACAGAACTTATCACCAAACTTTGCCACCCGTACATATATATAGTTGTCATTAATAATCTTAACCAGCTCAAGGAGGTATTTCACAATTAATATTCACCAATATCCTTTGTAAACTTGCTAGAGAAGCCAAGTTTGTTCACCTGCTATCTTGTTTCTCAAAGTCCATTCGTTTTAGCTCGAAACTTGAGGTAGACTTAATTTATGTTCATAACTCACCTATTGACATAATTATGTCTACAAGATTTAATATTTGTATTTTCATTTTTTATTGTAGGATATTTATTATTTAAAATGTCAAAAGCACAAGGAATAGGGAAGCTACCTTATAATGGGAAGTTGAAGAAAGTCCCAACCCTTGGAAAGATGCAAATCGAATGTTGCTCACGGATACAAATCATTTCATTGGATTCCAAGATGACCTTGAGTGCCCAAATACATGTATAGAATGTTCATCAATGAAGACTTCCATAAAGACTATGATGACTTAGAGGTTTTTTTAAATATCAGAAAGCACATCCTTTACTTGATTTCCGCCAAACCAATAATATTACCATATAACGATGTTGTCAAATCGATATTCAAACACATTAATCTTGGAATGAGACCAGTCATAAGTGAAGGTAGGGTTTCCATAGCTTATTTACAACCCTATTCATTCAAAATAATGTTCACGCTGAAGAAAATTCAAGTGCTATTCAACAAAACATTTCTGGATGAGTACAGAGCCAAGGAATTCAATCTAGTAAAAAAATTGAAAGATTGGTGGACTGAATATAAGGCCTTCTTAGAAAAGAATAATTGGATGTATTCTACACAATACTTGAGATACCCATATCGGTTTATGAAAACCATGATTTTTATGTTATATGGCGAGGAGGGATCCTCTCATTTTAAAATAGAATGGAATCTATTGGCGCATCGTGCAGTAGACACATCGCATGATTTCAATTGGGTGAGCATCTTGTCTGTCAATCTACTGTGCTTCACTAGGGCCATTAAAAAGGTATAAGGATACAAAAACCAGAGTTTTCACATGTTATATTACATATTAGATGCAGTTTGTTCCTATAATCCTTTTCCCAAAATGGGATGAGAGTGGAAACCTAGTCTTCTACCTATGCATGTATATTGTTGTGAATTGTGGTCCTCCAACTATAGGCTATATTTCTATAACAGAAATTAAATCCTTGCAAAAATTAAAAGAGAAATGAAGGGTAACCATACCAGTCATGATAAATTCCAATAAGGCCTCTTTAAAATATCACACCAAGTGTATTCTTTTTTGCAATGGTTGGGACAACATTCATAACCCAAACTTTGTCAGATGTAAGTGCTGTTGCAAAGCCACCAAGACCTGCATTCATGTCCATGACATTGCGATATCTACTCTCCCCAATATATTTGTTCATTCTTTTGTAGTCTTTCACGTGCTTTCTCCACAACTATGTATCAGCATTATATGTCTCAGTAGTAACACCTGATAATGAACCACTGAGAACTCTAGGAGGAACAACATTCAGGCACTTTGGGAACTTCTCCAAAATCCCTCCAGACACATCATTAGCATCACTAACTTTAGGCATTTGCGTAGTGCATCTTTGCATTCTCTATGCCTGGGGGGTCAGCAGATTTTATAGACATTATTAGATAAGCATAAAATTTCAATCATCTGAGTAAAACTAAGCCATCTGAGTAAAACTAGGGCATTGTTAAAGCAAACTCTTATTGTACTATAATGAAATATGAAGCAAATTATGCAAACATGCTCAATTTTTTTTTAAATTTAGACAGTTAAACTTAAACCTGTCTGCAGCACAAGATCAATTCATGCATGGCCATTAAAATGTAAAAGTAGATAGGAAAATTCAAAACTCACATAAAAATGATGAAATCAAAATGTATCTCTGACTTGTATTCAGGATATAAAGTTGATAATCCCTTGAATCTTGTAGCATTCACAATTAAAATCACAAATTAAAATAGGTCAACGGCCATTCTATCAATTGTTACAAAGCAGTTCTCCATATTTCTACATGTCAGAAAATTATGACAAGCAAATAGACCATGTACTTCAGCTTAATAGTAGTGCAAGTTTAAATTTTTCATAGTTAGCCACACTAACATTTTAGTTCAAAGGAATCCTACAACCACAATGCACTTTGTAACATATCCATTGCAAGATTGACATCCAATTTAGAATTTGGCATGATATTAGTCTTCTAAAGGAAAATAATCCAACAGAAGAATACTTACAAGGACAGGTGTTAAATGCTCGTTTAATAGAATAACAAATGTAGCCAATACCTGGAATCTAAAAGCACACTCTAGGAAGGACAAAATAGGTTTTAACTGTCAAACCCTAGGAATGTATTGGAGCCTAGATTTAAACCTAAGAATACCTATAGCACTGAGCCTATGGTCCTGCTTAAGCACAAAAGTTCTTTTCCAGAGATAGCTAACTGGTAGCTGATGCACTCTTAGCTAATGCGTGGATAATGGGCAGTTTCTGATAGACAACTCATTTAACTAGAAAAAAAAAAACAAGTAACCGATAAATTATTCGTGACACTTAACTTGTGACCTATTGGTGTTCACCAACCATAAGTTAAGTGGCTGTGCTAGTACACTAAGCAAATCAATGCATTGATTTGTTTTTTATTAAATACAAAATTTCAATGCTTTGCCAATGCAACTTATAATGTGTAACCAACTTATAATGTTTGATGTACTATAAATGAAGAACAATTGCAAAACATTTCATCTTCATCATCACTTGACTGCTCCAACAATTCATGACTGAGATAGTCATCCTGATCGCAGTTGTGGTTGACTAAAAAAATTTTGATGGCTGGTATCTTTCTTCTCTTCTCCAACGTGGCAGCTCTTAAGCTTGCTTGGGTCTCTTCCTTCACGGCACTTCACAGTTCACAGTTGAGGGTGGTTCCGGTGGTAAGGAGTAGTAGCAGCAGAGCTGCTACAGCTCATGGTTAAGGTCTGCTACAACAGCAGCAACCCTCAGCGGTGGTGCCCACTAGCCCTGCTAGGATCCCAGCCCTACTAGTGTTGTCTTCCATTGCTCGTCATCCCTATACACCACAGCAGCAGCATCCGAGAGGAAGCTCCAAGCCTCAGTGAGGTGGCAGCAAGCTGCTACAGGATTTGTTGAGGTGGCAGTAGGCATCCTAGAGTCAACATCAGCCTCAGTTGACATGGCAGCACTAAAACAGTCCACGTGGCAGCAGCAGTAAGCCTGCTAGATCTTTCATGGTTTTGAAATTTTTTATGTACGTTCATCTCAGAGTTCTGTGAACAAAATTTCTCTGCTCATGTACAAATTCAGTCATCTCATTTAGAAGATGAATTATTAATGCTTTGGGGTTTTCATCCTTAAAAGGTTTCCCCATGAAAAATCGTGTGTTCAATTGGGTGATGCTTGTTTTACTACTGCAATTGTCTTACTGCTGTTCAGTGTTAATATATCAAGTACTATCTCTATTACAATATGCAAGTTTTAAAAATATCATACACATGTTAAAAGTTATGGTGCTGGGGATTTATCTTGTTTGCAACATCTCTAAAGTTTTGCCCAGGAATTCGGCGTTATCTAAAGAAGAAAATCGCAATGGGAGTATGGATTAAAGTAGACCACTGCTAGTTTATGAGATTATGGGAAACATGAATGCTAGTGGCGGTGATAGGCATAGAGGCAGACCTCCCAGAGCCACCAGTAGTAAGCCGAAATATAGAAATGTTGCAGGCCTTCAGGGAGGCACAGACCAATGCTTGAACCAGTAATAATGAGAACAATCGAATCTTGCCCAGGTTCCTATTATTTAGTTCAAATGCAACTCAACAAAACCTTTTAGCTGTGGATATGGATCTTAACCAAAACACTAAACCAAGGGGTGTTGAGAAAGGCACCCACATC